>JAUTBS010165289.1:0-12125 GCA_032361285.1 Aequorea victoria | reverse complement strand
TGACCCTAGTTGACTCAATGGTTAAGGGATAGCCCGGGTGAGTCTGGTGACCTTAACTGGAATCGTATAGGGAACAACCCAGGCGCCAAGCTGTGGTGACTCTATTTTCGATATTAGATCCAATGGCCAAGAGGCGCCGAGTTATGATGTGACATTGATACTATGTATGCTCAGGCTGTTCCTGTAGCAGTTTGATTGATTATTCTCACTCTTGTATGAGCATATCGCGATATCATTTATATATATGATGACACTCATATAGATATGATTTGAGGACACCTTTGATGTCTAGTTATGATGAAAGAGAAAAAGATATATATATATATATATATTCAAATAAATGAAACGAAAAGAAATGAGAAGAAAATGAAATGAAATGATTTGTTCGGTTATATGTTTACCCTTTTCGATATTGATGTATATGTCATGCCATGATATGTTTACATACAAACTATTTGAATTCTCCATTTTAGAACTGTATTATATTATGCATGATTCCATTCACCAGTTTATACTGATATTGTACCGTAATATTTCAGGTAGCCTGTGAGACGAGATCATATTGATGGACTGCTGCGTGGGATCCAGAAGTGTTGACCTCTAGGACATTCTATCATATTCTTCTTTCGCATTGTTTAGTACATTTATCATTGATACTATAACATCATTGTGATGAATTATTGGACTGTTTGACCCATTTGTGATGAGATCGGATTTAATTATTTTAAATTCATAGAGATTAATATTATTTTAGCATATTATTAGCTAATCTTTTATTAAGGCTTACTTCGTTTACTGGGCCAAGACCCATGAACCATGGCCGGTCACATTATCCAATTTGGGGCATGACACGAACATTCATCTCACATTTAAATTCATAAATATAAATTAAACACAAACACAAAACTCAAACGCATTCACAAAATTCAAAATTCAAAATTCAAACGATCGTCAAATACAAAATCAGCCTTTCAAACATCCAAACTCACCATTCCACAATTCCATCCAAACAAAAAAAAAAACAACTACACACATCCATCAATAAGTTCAAAATTATCAAACAACTAAGTTGTTCATCGTTACAAAACCAAAATAAAAGATGAAGGATATTGAAAGGAAGCCAATCACTTGTGGTTCCTCTTAGTTCTTGTTCGATGACTCAAGGAAGTTGTATTGGGTTGAACCTCTGGGATGCAATCCTCATCAGAATCATTCGATGTTGTAGGCTTAAAGCTCGGCTTGCGCACATACTAGAGAATATCAAAGGAGCGCAAAGTGCTAAAAGTCTATTGCCAAACCACCGAATTAGCGGCCCTCACACTGGTGGAGCGCCTCATTGAGCTTAGTTAGGACAAGAAAAATTAGGACCAGAAGAAAAGAAGAGACAAAAGAAAAATCAAAAGAAGCTACGAGCACTTACTGGATCAGTGGGACTCTAGCAGAACGCATTCTGGGTAAACTCTAGCTTCTGAAAGAAGCTTGTAGGCACCCCTCCCCGCCTCGCATTGTTGAAATAATTCCCTACGTGGGGTGAAGCCCTTTTGGTTGACATTTATTATTTATTTTAATCATAATATTTGTAGATAGATAATCAATTCTTAATCAAACGATCTCTGTCAATTCCAAATTACGATCGTATAATCTCAAAATGAAAATCTAAAACAAACTGGAGTCGCTAATTGATTTTAAGGTCTAAGAACCTAGAATAACTCTGTTTGGATTAAGCTCAGCTCTTTCTTCACCAAATATTAGGTTTGGAGACTAAGGTACCGAGTGAGAAGGTGTTAGACACCCACTCAGCCTAACCTCATGGTTAGCCTTTACTCATCACCATTAGTTCTCATGTTTAAGTCTATATACCTAACTAATGCATGGATGACAAGAAAACTAACTAGGTAGACTCATATTTTGAAAAGTATTTTAAAAAGATCAAGAGGAGCCATGGTCATACTTCATTCTCATGCATGCAAAAAGATGAAAAGAAACAAACTATCGAGAAGTAGGGCCCTAGAGATTCATAATTATTTATCACCATTTTGGAATAGCCAATTACAATTCATAGGTTCCTATCTCTCTTCATACCTACTACCACACAAGGAAATATTTCTCTAACCTAATGGTTCAACTAGGGTGGTGCTCGTGTATGAGTTAATTTCAAAAGTGATCCTATCTAGAGGATACTATGTTCTTGAAAGTAATAAAAAGGGTCCTTACGGAATGCAAACTAAGTTATTATTAACATTTCAAGAAAGATGATAGAAAAACAAACAAGTTAGATATATAATGTCAAAAACACAATGTTTGGGCCGAAAACCCCCCAGAATTAGCCGAGATGGGTCGAATTTCAAAAAATAGCTAAATTTTAAATAATCATTCCGGATAGTAGTCTATAGAGTAGAAACATTAGAAAAATAATTTCCCGATCATAAATCAAGAAAAATGGGACCAACTCGGGCCTCACGTTGAAAATCGACACTTAATGAAAATGACTTGATAAACATGGAAATGAATGATGCGAAGGCTTAAAGGATTTTAAAAATGCATGATCGATGCATAAATTTTCCAAAAACTAGTTTTAGATCCATAAAAACACATGAGCGATGGGCTAAACATGTTTTTATAGTATAAAAATATAAGTTTTGGCCAATGTTGGGTCATGCATCAAAAATGAATGTACGAAGGAATTTTGTTCAAAATTTGGAAATGACTTACAAAAATGGTTAGAAACAGTTTAAAAACAATGAAAAGGTCAAATTTAGGCCTTAGATGTTTTGAAGACATGATTTTGAAAGAAATTATGTAGACAGAGCTCGACCCCGAAATGGCCAGGTGTCAGAAACAGGTGTTATTCTTATGACTGCATATGTGAACATGCATGTCTATAAACTAAAATTTATATATGAAATACTAACAACAAAACTCAAAGATAACTACAAAAATGATAAATAAAAGGAAAAAAGTACTTACCTTGACCCGTAGATCACCGATTAGCCCGGCACGCCCTCAGGTGTATGAATTCTGAATCAAACTTAGAGGGCTCCTTCCTTGACCTTATGAAGAAGTTTAATTGAAAGCCGATCGAAATGGAGGCGAGGGGATCCTGAAAAGTAAATATGGTACACCCAAATTTTTGAAACATAAACTAAAGGATTTAAAATGTATGTTTTGAGATTGTTTTGGTTGAAAACAAAATTTGAAGGATCGGTAGATGACTCTTGAAGAAAGTTTGTCAAAAATCGTTAGAAACGGGGAAGGGTTTGGACAAAAATCTAATTTTGAGAAACTCTCATGTCGATTTGTTCTTTTCAAAAGCTTTCCTTATTCTAAGGAACATTTTCATCATAGGGAAAGGCTAGACGGCAGGTTTGTACATCATATCCGTTCAAAATGGGGTGTCTATAGATGCTCCTCTTTCATAGAGCTCATGTAACAACATGTGTATAGGAGTCAATGTCAAAGCAGAAGATGTAATATTTTTTACAAGGCATGATGCACAGTCTTAAAAAGAAAAGTATCAATGAAAAGATTTTGGTCATGCTCAGGGATTCTTTGAGTTGCCTACGTATTTCTTTGTAGAAGATCAGACTAGCGTAGTTCATAAGATATTTGATAAAGAGGTTTCTTCTTTTTTCTTTCTAAAAAACATTTGAAGGATGGTATGCCATTTAAAAAAAAGAGTTTGAGAGGAACATTTGAGGCAGGTGAGCCAAACTCAAAGAGATATTACCTTTAATGCTGGCGAGAAACTTTGACGTAAAGACTTTAATGCTAGGAAGAAAATTCCGAGATAAAGCCTTTAATGTTGGTGAACAACTTCTGAGATAACGTCTGTAATTGTGGAAAACAACTTTTGAGATAATGCATGTAATGGTAGTAAGCAATTTCTGAGATAATGCATGTAATGCTGGCAAGCAACTTCTCCGATAATGCATTTGATGTAGGCGAGCAACTTTTGAGATAACGCCTGTAATGCTGTCAATCAAGTTCTGAGGTAATGCTTTTGATATGGGTAATCAACTTCTGAGATAATACTTTTTTTGCAAGAGATAAACTTTTTAAAGGTTGTACCTTTAATGTTGGCAGACAAATTTTGAAGAATATGCCTTTAATGCAAGCTAGCAAATTTTGAGATTATACCTTTAATGGATTTTGAGATTATACCTTTAATGTCGGTAGGCATCTTTTTGAGATTATTTTTTTAATGTCGGTAGGTAACTTTTTAAGATATTACTTTTAATACCGGCGGACAAATATTGAGATGACACCTTTAATGTCAGTGGACAAATTCTTGAGATGAAATTTTCTTTGTTAAACCAGTCTTTGGAAAACCTTTTAGGTTGGCTAACCATTTTTATTTTTCTTTTTATTTTCTTGAGAGAGAACCTTGAAGGTGGGTGAGCCACTTTGAAGGGATACTACCTGAAAAAATCTTTTTAGCTAGGCGAGCTAAGTTCAAGAAACTTTTCTTTAGAGTGCCTTTAAGGTAGATGAGCTATTTTGAGAAAAACTTTTCTAAAAGGGACTTTAAGGCAGGCTAGACATTTCAAAAAAACTTTTTTAAGATAGAATTTAAGGCGAGATAGCCAATTTTGAAGAGACTTTCTTAAAAGAGCCTTAATGGGCAGACAAGACATTTTGAAGAGAGGTTGTCACAAAGTCTATGTAAGGCAGGCAAGCCTTTTTTTGAAAAGAAAGGATTTGAGAGAGCCTTTGAGGCAAGTAAGTCATTTTTAATTTTTTTTCCTAAGAGAGAGGTCTTTAAGGAAGGCAAACTATTTTGAAGGGAATTTCATGTTCTAAGAAAGTTTTGGAAAAACTTTTGTATGACATTTTTTAGCAAATTCATGTTGGAAAAGATTTTTGAAAGTCATTTTATGTCGAAAGGCAACTTAAAAACTTATGAGCAAACATAAAAAGCACAACAGACATGCATTTATGTATCAGATACTGTATATGGCATGCTCATTACGATGCTAAGTGGTATGCTGGACTAATGTCCTTTTAGATTTAGGAAATTTCTCATGATGGTGATGTTGTTCAATCAACCATCTCTTTTAGGCATGGATGACTCTAGGAATTTACGAGAAAAGCAATAGCAAAGGGGTGACTGAAGCTTTTTCTTTTTAGAACAGGAAAAACAAATGACATATGAGAGACACGAACAAAGACATGACAACAACACACTTGTTTGCTTTTAATTCAAAAGGCCATACCCTTGACAGAATCGTAAACACCTTGGAGAGTTTGATTATAGACTAAGGGAAATGGTTCTCCGTCTATATCGAAAGTTTGAAGCTTATCAAGGTTGAGATCTCAAATGAAGTCTTCCAATTATATTGAAATCTTAGAGGTCTCAAAGATTGAGGCTTGAAAGAAAGTCTGAAAGTAGTTGTTTTCACACTATGTTGAGAGCTTCCGACAAGAACCTTAAAAATAGAGAACTTTTCCCCTTATGCCTACGATTATCATGCACATATCTTAGGGGGTTCACTTTTGATCATTCAGTTGTCACAAAAATACCAAGGTCTTCATGGGGTAATAAAAAACTCATGTCTTTGATTGTCTCATGCATTATCATGCCACTATCTTCAAAACATAAAATGCTCATTGTAGAGCATCTCAAAGATAATCCTCTCTGCTAATGCCCCTAGTTTGAAGCATTCTTTAGTTATCAAAATAAAATGGTGTGTGCCTCCATTCTCCTCTAGGATCATGTGCTTCTTATAAAAGCATTCCTATTAACCTTAACGGCCCCTAGTCATAGGGTTGATCACGCTATCGGGAACTGGAAAGCTGCATGTTGTGGGTCTTCCTTACAACTTTGATCATTGAACAAAGAAATCCAAGCCCCTAGCTTCAGGGATGTACTTTCTCGTAACTTAACAAAGGTTTTTTCCCTTAGTGTCAGAAATTCTCATTTTTAAGCCATGTTTTTTCAAACGGAAAGGACTTTCTTTGGACCATTATGTAGGCCAGGTTCAGGGTTAAGTGTAGAGTGTAGACACCCCATTTTGACTGCGCATGATATACTGACCCACCGGTTAGTCCTGCCCTATGATGAAATGGTTCTCGAGAATAAGGATAGCTTCTGACAGGATCAAATCAACACGAGAGTCATTCAAAGCTATCAAAGTTATGTTTCTCTTCAAACCATCCTCCATTTCGAATGGTTTTAGGAAATCCTTTTTCAAGAGCCTTTATCTCACCCACCAAATCTTGTTTTAGGCCAAAATAATTTTGACACATGTTTTAAACCCTTCTCTTTATCTTTCAAAAGTTCGGGTATGCCCAGTTTACCTTTCGAGATGCCCCTTCCTGTTTTGATCGATTTTTGACAAACCTTTATGAAAGGAAATTTAATCATCCATAGAATTATATTTTCAATCAAAACATGTATTTTAGATCTATAATTTTATGTTTCCAAAGTTTGAGTGAGTTATTGTCACTTTCTAGGACACCCAAAATCCACTAAAAGACCAAATTGATCCGCGGGAGGCCCTAAAGGCCAGATTAGCCCTCAGGAACTAGGCTAGGAGTGCCAAACTAGCCCTGATAGAGTTCGAAGACCCTAGGCCTAAACCATCTATGAGGGAAAAACCTAGGAGGGCTGGACCGCCCTTTGGGGCTTGTCAATGTCTTGCCAAATTTCTTTTCGATTCAGGTCTCTTTCTGACTAGTTGGGCCTTGCCCCAACTTATCCCACCTTTATCCCACATCATTTTCAGATATTCTGACATCCATTTTATCCTCTATATAAAGGGCCCTTAACCTCTGCCAAGCCCCACCCCAAGCACCGGGCACGGAACTTGAGGATGGGTACTCAACCCATCGTACTTAACAACATACACAACATCTTGAGCATAAGTTTTTTTTTTTTTTAACATAACATCAGGACTTCATCCTTAGGCCCATCATAACATCCAAAAATATACATATGAGAGCTCACAGCCTCATCAACATCATTTCATTAATTATATTTCAAAATGAGAAAGACAAAATGTGTTTCCAAGACTCACTTCCCTACTACTGTCCCTAAAGCCTAAGACCACAGTGGACAGTACCAGACATCGCCTTGAGTTCAACACCTGTCAAGAACATCAATTTGTGTGGGGGTGAGCTATAATCCACGTGCTCACCAATCACAAGAAAAAAGTATTATAAATGGCACAATGGAAGAAAATAGTTCATTACTTCCAAAAGCAGGATAACATTTCAGAAAACATATACTTTTATCGTAAAGCATTTCAAGTTGTCAACTTTTCACAAATCACCTCATAGAAGAGGGTTTTCCAAGCATCAATCCCTTTTCAACCTTTCTTTACTTTCCATCTTTATTTCGTTATTTATCTTAGAAAAGCGTTTAATCATCATCTTTCTGTTCATTATCCTTTAAAAGGCAATCTTTCATTTTGTCATCATTCACCTCTCAGTGAAGGAATTTCCATAACCATAATACCATCGTCTCTCAGTGGAGGGTTTTCCATAACCATAACATCATCACCTCTCAGTGGAGGATTTTTCATATCATTTCCATTTGTTCACTTAGTAGTGATAAGTATGTCTTTCTATTCCACACATCCACTTAGTAGTGGTCAAATAAGTATCCATTTATTAACCATACTTTCCCATAAAACCTTGGGTTGTATTCACCTCCCAAGCAGGAGTTGTTGCAGTAATGCGCCCCCAAATATCCCGCGTACTCAGTGGACAGGGCTAAGGATAATTCGCCGATTCCACTTAACAAAGCTCAGTGGTAGAGCTGAGAATGTCTCGGCCTACTCAGTGGACAGAGCTCAAGCATTCCCCCAACCATAATTTATCACAACAAGGCATAGAGCCATAATTAATAACTTATCATTTATAATGACATACACCCGCTCCATGCACAGACATCGGAATGTAGTCTCATGGCACTCACCATGTATTATCAAGGCCGTCGTGACACACATATCATATCCATTAATTATTTATCCGAAGTTTTCTTTAGATTATTTATAATGACCTACACCCGCTCCATTCACGGACCGCGAGATGTAGTCCCAAACATCCATCAATCATTTTTCCTTAAATCTCAATCATTGTTCTTACACTTCATATTTCTTTATAAGTCTGTTGATTTTATGTTCCATAGAGTATTTTCATATAAGTATATCATTTTCTTCCTTTTATCCAAACGTTTCTCGTTCAATCATAGTTCTCATATCATATTGTGTTATCAAGGATCATTTCCAAAAAGATATTGAGTTCAAGTTCCAAAACATGTTCATTGTTTATTTGATAAAAACATAGGTTTACAGGCATCGTCTCTTTCTCAAGTAACATCACCGTTAGTTTCATAAAATATCTCACTTCCATTATGTTTCAAAACATAGGTTCACAAGACAGATCATAAAACACAAGTTCGCAATATAACTTCCTTTTGCAAGTAAAACAACCATTCATTTTATCCTATCATAAAGCATGGAAGCATAAAGAATTTAACCATTCACACATCCATAATACCAAGCTAAGAATAAGAACACCCACCTCGAAAACGAGTGCTCCTCCTCGATCCACGCCCTCCGATTCACTCCGAAACTTCGGTTTCTAACACATAAATTAGATAGAAACTTAACTACTCAAACTAAAGCAAGACGTGAATACTTATGTGTGTATGCAAGTGGGATATTTTACTTCTTAGTTATATCCTTTTTGATCATTCTTAGTACCCTTATAATATCTCTCACTTAGGCTTAAGTACTTAGGTCTGGCTCAAAGCTTCCTTAAACCTTCTTTCTCTGTTTTTCCAAACTCTACCACAGAGGCGTAAAATACTTTAAAAGTACCAAGCCTTACTGGAAAATTATGAACATTTACAGAGAGCTAGATGTAGATGTTATCTACATTTCTTATAAAAAAACTGAGAGCTGGTTGTGAATAGAAAGTGGTGCAAAAATTGCTAACACAGAATCTGTCGACAGTAGGGTCTGTTTGAAAAATCAACATATCTCAAAATCTACTTAATAAAATCCACTTCTGTAAAGAGGGGGTGAAACTAGACTCATATATATTTCTCTGTATAAGTGGATCATCTCAAGAGAATTTCTATAGAGCAAGATACAAGGTTTCAAAGTGGGCTCTGTTTCTGCCTCTCTGACATAGAAACTTTAAAATTAGCAAAGGAGTTTAAAAATACATTTTTGAGTCCAACCAGAAATCAAACACTCTCAAGACATCATAAATAGCCTCTGTTAAAAACATCTTTTTATTTAGAGTTCATTTTGTTCACAAGAAAATTATGATAGAGGTTTAAAAACTACTTTGTTTTGGTCATTTCTTCGTAAACTCATGCAATCATCAATCACTCCTACTTCAACCCATCCAAATCATGTCCAAAAATCTCCCAACAACATAATACATTCATTAAAAGGTTCTTAATCATTTTCTAGATTATTTGTTCTTCATCTTTGATCCTTTTAAAATTTTCTTAGAACATGGTTTTAACATCTTCTTGATTCCATGTCCTATTTTTCATTCTCATCCATTTTTGTTCATCTTTCTTTTATCTTAGAGAGGATTAAGGATGATAAGGTGTTATTAGGAGAGAAAAAAGAGTTTTAAAAAGTCTCTTACTTGTAGGTTCTTGGTCTTAGAAGATGGTTTTAGCTTCCTTGTTCTTCCTCTTTTTCTTCTTCTTCTTATTTCTTCTTCTTCTTCTTTTTCTTCTTTTCTTCTCCTTCTCCTATGGTTTCCACTGAAATATTAGATAGAGGGAGAGTTAAAAAAAATGTTTTAAGTGTTGGAAAAGTCCTCCTATTTATAGGCAAAGACTTAGGGGTGAAAAGTCCATTTTACCCCTCATTTAGTTTCCATCCAATTTCTAATTCATTTCTTATTCTTCTAATTCAATTCAATATCAGCTAAATTTTGGGATCCAAGACTTCTAATACCTTGTTTGAATTCAATAGTCCATTTTTCTTAGGCCATAAGGCCTTGTTTGGTTTAATAGGGAACAAATTCCCTAATTTAATGGTACTTGACTTGACATTTTTCTTTTTCTTTTTTTTATTTCTAATTATGTCACATCACTTATTCTATCTTTTTATCATTCTCCCATGTGTGTATACTATTCATAGAAGACTTCTTAGCGTTTGATGATGCAAGAGATTTATTCTTCCAAGCAACTTTCTTTTCCTTTCTTTTTCTTTTCTTTTTCTTTTTCTTTTCCCCCAAAAATGTCCCATCACCCTTCTCTCCTCAAGGGGAATTCGGCCAGACCTTCTAGGAGCCTAAAAAATTGTTTATTTTATTTTTATTTTAATTATTTATGAGAATTAGAATGAGTTTTGGGCCAAAATTAAAGTTTTGGGCCAAATTTTCAAGTTTTGGGCCTAACTTTGGTTTGGACTTGAAATTAATTCAATTGGGCCATTTATAAACTAATTGGGCTCAAATATTTATTTATTTTGGTCTCCCATAATGTTTGGCCCAAAGCCTTAATTAAAATTTCCTATTGGGCTTCTCAAAGTTTGGGCCTTATTTAGGCCTTCTATGAATTTTCTTCTTTTGAACTCTCAAACTGAGTTCTTTGATTTGTGGCTCTATTGAGCCCTTATTGTTGGGCTTAACCTCTTTCTCTACCCAAACTTGCTTTTAAAGTTTTGGGCTTTAGGAGTTCATGGGCCTTACTTTGGCCCATTTCAGTTTTCTGCACCTTTTTCGCCTTTTGTTGATCTTTCCAACTTTAATGTTTTAAAACCTCCTTGTTCAAGATTTTTCTGAACTCTTTTTATCCCTTTCATCATCCTAGATTTATCCTATTTTATTTTCCATGCATTCATCCCTTTATTCATAGGATTTGAATGTCATTTCTCAAGGCATAACGCATTTATTCTCGATTTCAGTATTTAAGATTTGTGTTGTGAAAAGTGAGACATCACAGAATAGACCTGGCCTGGAGACTTGTGTGACCCTAGTTGCTCAACGGTTAAAGAGATATTTTGGGGGAGTCCGGTGACCTGAGACTGGATCGTCTTAGGGAAAAGACTCAGGTGACATTCTGTGGTGACTCTATGTTCGATGATTGGATCCAATAGGACAAGCTGTCCCCGAGTTTATGATTATGGCATTTGCACCCATGTTGTTCATGTGGTTGTTGTTGATGGTTTTTCCTTATATATATTGATGATCATATCGCTAGTCCATTATTATTGATATTATTATGTCTTGTTAGCATATCTTTATATGCGTAAATTTTTACTGTTGGCATGTTTATGCGATGAGAATATTGTTGGCATATCTTTATATATGCGGGTTATATTGTTGGTATATCTTAATATGCGTAGAAAATTATAATTACTTTTATAAATATTGGTGACTCGTCTAGATATCGAGTTCACGAGGAATAAATGAATATTTTGGAAAGGAAATGAATTTTTGGTGGTGTTATCACCCTTTTGATATTACTGTATATATCATGCCATGATTATGTTGTTATACAAACTATTTTATATCCTCTGTGAAACTGTATTGTATTATACATGTTTTCATTCGCCAACTTTTTGCTAATGTTGTAATATTAACATTTCAGGTAGCCTGTAAAGAAAGATCTTGATGTTGAGCTGCTGCAAGGGATCCAAGGATAAAGACCACTAGGACATGGATTTATCTTTAACTTCCGCATTATTTAAATAAATTCATTTAATTATTAGTTGTTGAACAACATTGTGATTGAGATATTATGGACGGTTTGACCACCTTAAAATAATGGATTTTAACTGCTTAAATCCCAAAAAATTAAATTATAATTAGCACATGGTTAGCTGTTTGCATATTTTGGTTTTCTTGGTTCGTTGGGTCATGACTCATGATCCATGGCCGGTCACCTTCCCAAATTGGGGTGTTACAATAAAGGCCTCAAAAAAATTCATACAGAAGAATCTGTCCAAACACGTCCCTGTTTGGGAGAATCAGAATATCTCAAAATCTACCCAACCAAAATGAGTTTTGTAAATTTGGGGTGAACCTAGACCCACAAAAATTTCTTTTTATAGGTGGATCATCTCAAGGGGATGTTTATAAAATAATGTACAATGGTTTAAAATTGACTATTTTTCTAACTCACTGCCACAAATACTTAAAAAATG
>JAUTBS010165288.1:0-10498 GCA_032361285.1 Aequorea victoria | reverse complement strand
GAGAGAGGCTTGATGTGACTAAAAAAATAAAAATAAAAATAAAATGAAAAAGTCTTCAAAGTACCATTAATTGTAGGGAATGTGTTTCTCAATTAAACCAAACATGGCCTTAAGTTGATGGGAATTAATTTAATAGATCCAAGCATGGTGTTAGCTATCTTGGAGCCCAAGACTTGGCTACAATTTAACCAAACTACAAGAATTAAGTAGCTAACTTGGAACTTAGATGGAACTAAATAAAGGGTAATTTGGTCTTTTAATCCTAAATCCATGTCTATGAATAGAGATATATTTCCTCCAAGAAGTCATTTTAGTCTCTCCCTCACTCTCTCCAATTTCGGTGGAACAAGAAGAAGAAGAAAGGAAGAAAGAAGAAGGAAAAAGAATGGGCAAAGGAAGACCTCTTACCATGGTTTTCATTAAATGTTAGTACCTCTTGAATCTAACCTCTTAAGTTCTTGAATCACATTCTCAACCACCTACAAATCATGTTCATGGAACTAAGAATAAAAGGGAAGGTGATAGAATACACCTAGGAAGAAGAAAGAACATAGCTCAAGGAGTCTTTCTAAAATTCTATTTTAAGGTTTCAAGAACTGAAATGTGTAAAGAGGCTTAAATCCTAAATTCAATTAAATTCTGGAATTTTTGGGGTTATATTAATATGTCTAGAACATGTATGATTTTTTTTGGGATTTAAAAATATGATTTAATATCCCAACCCTAATTTCCGATTTTCGGGTAGAAGGAGGACAAATTCAGACCCCACTTTGAGGAATTTTAATTAAATCTAGATAAATCCCCTTGAGGTGAGCCATATATCGACAGAAAGGTCCAAGGGTCTAGTTGTACAAAAAAAAATTATAAAACTCATTTTCATTGGACCAATTTTTAGAAATTAAGATTTTCCCAAACAGGGACAAAACATGGACTCAGTTTTTGGTAAAATTCATTAGACCTATACACAAACTGATTTAGGACTTGGTCACTCCATGGAAACATTGCCTAACACCTTATTCTAACTCAGAAGAGTATTGGGAAAAAATTGCAAAAATCGTTAGCAATCTATTTTGAATTTCTAAGTGATGTGGAAGAATCTAGATTTTGGGGAAAACAAAGAGAAATGGTGTTCCAAGAGGAACTAAGTGCCTAAGTCTAAGAAAATGAGTTCTTAAAAACTCTAATGAATGATTAAAACATACAAGATTATTATCAATATGATAAAAATTCAATTGGTCCTTTAGACCAAAAGGGCAAGAGGTTGGGGTGTAGGAACCCATGAAGGAGAATGTTGTAAGCTTAAAGAGTGAAACTACCTTAGGTTCATCAAAACAACATAACACATTCTCATATCTATATACTTGTTAGAGGTGAGTTGATGAAAATGCTTGGGAATTTATATAACCTATGCATTGATGGGGTATCCATGGAAGGTGTTGTGCCGCCTCGGTGTTGAAAGATGAAGGCATCGCGTTGGTTGACAACCAAGTGAGAGTGACTAGACATATTACAATGGATTGTGTATTGTGAAAATATCTTCTTGATTTTAAATAACTTCATGGTGCATGTGTTGCTATCATGTTTTTAATTATACATATGAAATAGTTTTCTAAAAATATTTGTGAGCATGTGTTGCACGTATATCTGAAAGTTATTTTCTCTTTAAAGATAGAGATTATGAGCATGTGTTTCTTGTGAGTATAAAAATATATTTTTTATCTAAAGATGTATTATGTTATTAGAAAGTGTCAAGTTATTGCGGGTAATCATCCCGAGTTGTTGAGGACTTTGTTCAAATTGTTGCGGGCTATGCCCGAGTTGTTGCCTTAAAAGATTTACGAGCTATGGTTGAGTTTCCATCACCTACCACTGGTGATAAAGAATGGCCCTCATCTCCCCCACTCTAATTAAGTGAGTCGTGAATGAGGTTGCGGTACCATTGAAACTCCCGATCGTGAGAAAGATGACTACTTGGTCACTGATAGACGTAGTATGTGTGTGTGCTTGTGAGCACGTATATTATGCTATTAAGCATTTATAAGTTGGCTTAAGAGCCATATATTGTTGTTGAGAAAATCTTTTAAAGCTACTTTGGGCCATAGAGCTGTATGTTGAGAAATTAGAAAGTTGGTTATTAATGTTGAAAAATTGGATCGTAGGGTTGGGCGCTAAAATATGAAAGTATTTATAAATCATTAAAGTTAGGCCGTAGGGCCATATGTTGAAAGAAGAAAGAGTTTTTATAAAACCTTATGAATTAGGCTAGTGAGCTACGTGACATAAATATATCATTCTGCATGAGTTGCATGAACAAGTTTTTTCTAGAATTTTTTTTTATGAAATATCTATTGGGAAGTTATGTAAAATCATTCACTTGTATTTTAAAATCCTTTTACCTGTAATGGTGTTTGAAAAAACTCAAGAAATCTTTACTCTTGCTTTTAAAGTGTTGTGTTGATATACTTTTTATTATGATGTTAAACTTACTCACCTATAACCACTTGTGGTTGCAGATCTTATTATAGGGTAGATGGTCGGTCTAACATGGAACGATTGAGGTTAGAAGAACAAGTTCGACGTGTAATGTCATTAAGAAACCTGCACGTGGTTTTCGTCAAAGAGAGGGTATATAGATATGAGTAGTGACTCATTGTATATTATTGGAGATTTTGTATCCCGAGTAATGTTATAAAGTAAGAGCCTTATTGGTGTAAGTAGTCTCTATAAATATGAGAGTAAGTTTATCTTTGAGTTTTAAATTAATAACCTTTTGATTTCATTCATTTGTGAGCTAGATGAGCTTATGTCGCACCACTCCGAGCACGTTAAATCATCTTCAGGGGAGTGGGTGTGACACCATGAGACTATTTGAGTTTGACTTTAAGGTCCACTGGACCATTTGAGTTTTACTTTAGGGTCTAGGAAACTATTTGAGTTTGACTTTAAGGTCTAGGAAGCGATTTGAGTTCGATTTTAAAGTCCAGAGAACCATTTGAGATTGACTTTAAGGTCCACGGGAAATTTTAATTTTAAGGTTCAGGTGATCATTTGAGTTTGACTTTAAGTTCTAGGGGACCATTTGACTTTAAGGTCTAGGGGACCATTTGACTTTAGGGTCCAGAGGACCATTTGACTTTTAGCTCTGGGGAACCATTTGAGTTTGAATTTAAGGTCCAAGTGACCGTTTAATTTTAAGCTCCAGGGAACCATTTGACTTTAAGGTTCGGGGGACCGTTTCACTTTAAGGTATAGGAGAACGAATTAGGTGGATTCTAATCTTGTCCTAAACTTGATTTTGGACTTGAATTTTTGAATTTTGGATTCTTGAATTTGAACTTTGAATTTCGAATTTGGGATTTTAAATTTTGAGTTCGAGTTTCGAGTCCTGAACGTTGAGTCTTGAATTTTGAATCTTGAGTTTGAAGTTTGAATGTTGAATCTCGAATCTTGAATTTAAATTTTGAATCTTGAATTTGAATTTTAAATTCCTGAGACTATAAGTTTAGGTCGGAAAAATTCTAGATTTTTTATGGTCAGAATTTTGAGAGGGAAAGGTTGAGTTCTGTGAAAGGAAGAGATTTGAAAATTCTTTTGGGGGGAAATGGGTAGATGTTGCATTTAGGTGTGAATTGAGTTTGAGTTTGAGTTTTAGTTTGCATTTGAGTTTGGATTTGAGTTCTGAATTTTGGATTGAGGAGGGTATTTGAATTTGAATTTGGAAAAGGGCGGCAAAAACTTCAAAATTCAAAACCTTATCGGAGGAAGGTTGGTCTGGTACAAAGTGGTTAGAGGACTGACTCTTTGGCTGGTGTGGCACCGAAAGAAGGTCGGTCTAGCCTTTTTGGTTGTCCTGGTTTTTTTGGTTTTGTGTGTAGCGAGTAAACTTGGTTCGTGATCACTCTTTAAGAACTAATTTTCCCCCTTTTCTTCTTCATTTAAAATATTTCAAAGAGCTCTCTTTCTCTCTGTAGGATCATTTCTCTCCAAACTTGGTTAGGATCCCTTGAGAATGTCTTTTACCAAGAGTTCGGAGGAAGAATATAACTTTAAAGGTCGAGTTCATCCTTTCTCATGTCCTTCTATAAGCTCTTTCATCTTGGAGAATGTCTTTGAATAAGGTTTTCTTCTTTGGGATGCTGGAAATGACTTGTCCCATGCTGCCTATTCTAATGTGGTGAGTGATTTGTTAGTTTTGTTGCTTGATTTGTTGGTTGTTGGAGATTGTTTGAAGTTTTTTGGAGTCAAGGTTAGTGTTTTTCCTCAAATGATTTGAGATTTCTTGAACATGTCCGTAGATTCGTGCAATATCATGTTAGATTTGGCATGTATACATTCGAGGAGTGAGTAGAGATATAGATTGTGCGTATAAAAGCTCATATGACATTTTTGGGGCATTTGTTCTCTTTTGGGTTCATGATGTTGGAATTTAAGAATTCATGTGATGAATTGACTCATGTGGGTATGTGTAGGGCTATATCTGGTCTTACATGCCATGTGGGGTAGAATATGGCATATTGATTGAAATGTCTCATGTGTGGAATGTGTCATCTCAAATGGAATGTGTCGTGTTTTTTGAAATGTGCCATGTTTTGAACTAATGATTTGCTTCAAGATTTTTCATTGGGTTTCATGCCATCGTGCCTGATGGTTGTTTCGTGATTTGTTTTGAATTTGTCTTGATGGTGATTTTTTTTTGTTTTATGGGCCTTACGGGGGAGCGTGAAATGGTATTGGAGCTTGGCCAATACTTTGGCTTGGTACATGACCTTACCTATACTGGTGCAAACGAAAGTGATCAGATGTTGGCTTTAGTCCGTTCATGGAGTCTTTGGCCACTGCCCTGAAAGATCGGATGTTATTGGATGTATTAGCGGAACGATGGCCAAATACTTTTCATATTTTTTTTTGTGAGATGAATTTGATTCCCCTGGACTTTAGTATGATCACTGGACTACGTGTTAGTGGTAACCCTCTACTTCTTGATCCTGAGATCCAGCAACAAGATGGCGTGTGGGAATACTTCTTTGGCATTGAATCTCCTTTTCCAATAATGGGAGTCATCCCGTATTTGTTCTTCTTTAGTCATTTTCAAGGTCTTCCTTGTAATGATGAAGCCGACGTTCTTTACCACACAAGGGCTATTCTAATGTTCATGCTTGGGCCGACCTTGTTTGCTAACCTTGACAGCACAGTATATCTATACTTTCTGCCAGCCTTAAGAGACATTAGTCATGTTCATGAGTTTGACTGGGGTGGTGCTAGCCTGGCCACTCTGTATGGATATAAGGGAGCCATGTCTCGAGGGTCAATCCGTCGTACTGGGGCTTTTGGCAAGCCTGTGAGGTATCATATTTTTCCTGTTCTTTCTTTCTACCTTCTCTTACTACTTTTCTTATTCGTTGGTGGGGAACTGTTGCAGGTGTGGTGTTATGAGTATATGCCTTCTTTGTTCCCTTCGAATACTGATGAGATTCCTACCATTTTCTCTTGGGCTTTGCAATGGGTTAAGAATGTTATGGGAGACCGTCCCACTACACATAATTTGTTGAAGACCCAAGATGCCCTGAGTGCTTTGACTTCTAACCAGGTGGTTGATCATTACTATTTTTTGCTTCAAAACACTTCTGCCCATTTCCTTATATCTTTATATATCAGGTGATATGGAGTCCTTGGGATTTGAATCATCTACTGGGAGTTGCCGCTGATTCAAGGGAGGTTTCCATGAAGAAAATTCTTTTAAAAAGCCCATTTTGTAGGGAATGGTATTTGGGCGAGAGGATGTCACGCAAATTCTTTGGCACAAACATTTTTTGAGTTCCTCTTCTGCCTCATGCTTCTATGAAGTGCCCATTTTCTTTGGATGACGATGATGTAGATCAGGTCATGGCTGGATACGACGTGGCTCATTTTCTGGCAACCGGGGCAGGATCTTATGGCCAGTTTATTCACAATCGAATGATGCCCCACTTTGATCATGGGACTCCCGAGACTAAGGCAAGCAGTGTTGGGTCTTCCTCTGTGGCGGCTCTGCCGTCTCAGAAGTCTACTTCAAAGAACTCTTCCTGGATTTTAGCCGTACCATGTTCATTGATCTTCCTAACAACTATGGAAATATGGTGGAGAGGCATTACCCACCAATCCCAGAGACTAATTTCAGCATGCTTGAATCGATGTTCCAATGATACTGTGAGTATTCCCATTTTTTTAGGTTTCTCTATTCTGCCTTATTCTTGATCCTAATACCCATTTTCTTTTTCCAAATCCCTATGATGCATTTTACTAGTGTGAGGACTGGTGATCCGGCAGTCTAGAGGCAGAGTTCTAGGAGTCCACGCTCTTTTGATGTTCCCTGACCTACAAGGGCTCTGAGCTTCGATCTGACCATATCAAATGATATTGATGAGGGTTTCATTCCATAAGTTCAGCCAAATGTAGCCTCTTCAAGCCATCCGACTAGGTCGAAAAGGAACTGCAAGTGATTAGGCCCTTGTGAAAATATTTCTTTTCTTTCAGTGAGGGTTTTGTAATGATGAACAAATTTATTAGTATTTTTGAGGTGTTAGTTTTACGTGTGTTTTGAATGTTTCATTTAATTTAAGATTTGATCGTATTATGTTCACGTTGGGATTTGAATTATTATGAATGTAGAGTTTGCGAGTAACTAAGATTTGTGCTTAGTCGGACATTTTTCGAATTGCATGGGTTGACTCGGATTCATATTTTAGATGATTAGATGAACTGCTTATTTAGGGGCGTAACATTTTAGGAAGTATTGCATTTTAAAAAATGTTATATTTTTGGTAGTTGCATTTTGGAATAGATTCGCATTTCCAAAAAAAAAAAAGAAGAAGGCCGGTCCGGCTTACAGCGAGGTGTTCGGCAGGATTTTATGCTGGCCCGACCTTTATGCCTTTGGGTCGAAAGTTTTTTAGAATTTAGTTGTAAATTGGATTTCCCATTCTTGGAGGATTCTAGGGTCCTTAGCTCTATAAAATTGACATTTTTAGCTCTCAATTCATCCTTCATGACTTTCCAATCTTGCCTACGCCCCAGGTCAACTATGTGACTACTTTGACTGGCCTTTGTGATTTAAATACTCGAGAGGCCAAAGACTTTTATTCCAGCAATGTGAAGTTTGTTCGAAAGTTACTTGACCATTTCAGTTCATTGGGTGATTTAGGTGATCTTTCGTATTAGAAGTGTCATGGGCATGCTTTGTGTATGTGTTTGTTTGCAAAAATTTTGTTTGTTTCTTTAAACATGACAGCACAGATGTCCCAGTTGAGGAATCTCATGTCGATGGTTTTGGTTGAAACATTGATGGGTTTGGATGACGTGCAGTACGATTCAATCACCACCTTTCAAGGGAGTCCAATCCTTTTATAGGTTTTTTTGTAGCAAAATTAGTTTGTTTTGGTTTCCTATTTTGGGCTTTTTGTAGAAAGAATTTTGGAAAGATTTTTCATTTTTGTGAAAGTAGATGTTGGCACGTTTTCAAAACCTTCGCAGATGTGGTTGATGAGTCGCGTTAAGTTGTTGGACATTCCTAAATCACTCCGATATAAGTCGTCTTGTTATCTGAAACATCTATTTAGGCATCGATGTTCCTCATTGAGTGAGTGGAAAGGTTGGTTGTACATGCGTTCTTGTCACAAGATTTATTGGAGGGTTCTTGTCACACTCCGATTCGGGAAAGGTGACCGGACATGGATATTGGGCCTTAGCTCAATGAACCAAGAAAGCCTTAATCATTATATTAGCTAACAATATGCTAAAAGATACCAATGCAATGGGATTTAATCAATTAAAATCCATAATAATCAATGTGGGACAAACAGCCCATAATATCTCAACAATATGTTGTCTCAACAACTCGTAATCATATAATAATATACTCAATGAAGAAGCGAAATGCATGTCCTAAGAGGTATTACTCCTAGATCTCACGAAGCTACCGAGTCCATCGACAAGCTTCTTCACTGATTACCTGAAATGTTTAATGACAACGTCAGTTAAAGCTGGTGAATGAAAACATACATAATAATATACAATTCTAAAACAGGGGATTCAAATAGTTTGTACTTCAAACATAGTTATGGTAAAAGGTACACAATATAATCAAAAAGGGTGATAACACAACCCATCTTTTATTTTTTATCAAAATATTCATATTTTTCCCTCGTTATCTCGATATCAAGACGAGTCACCAACATATATCAAAAACTGGACATCAGAGATGTCCACAGCAATCTCATCGCATAAAAATACCAACAATATAATTCGCGCATAAAAATGCCAATAACATAATAATGTCAAAAGTAATAATCCGCGCATAAACATGCCAATATCATAATAATGGTATAGCGTATGATCATCAATATATTTGTGGGAAACCATCAACAACAACCACAGCAACAACCTAGGTGCAACTGCCAAAAATCGTAATACTCGGGGCAGCCCCTCGGTCCATTGGATCCAATCATTGAACATAGAGTCACCACAGGGTGGTGTCTGGGCTTTTTCCCTAAGACGATCCAGTTTTAGGTCATCGGAAACTCCCGAACTTTCCCTCAAACCGTTAAGTAACTAGGGTCACCCAAGTCTCCGGGCCGGGTCTATTCCCTAGTTAACCAGAGTCACCTCGTAGGGCCTATCCCTTGGACTTTTTACATGGTCCCAAAGAGAAGTCACATGATCGCTCCATAATATATAAGAAAAATCTTTGTATATCATAAAACATTTATACCATGACTGTCATAAGAGAATAGCAGTATCATTAAAAGAATTGAAACATATTTATTTTTCAGTCAAATAGTTTGGGGATACGGGGAGTTATTTAAAAGATACATAGCATGACAGTCCACTCACCTGATATCCATGGAAAGCTCAAATATAACAGCAAGGTAATCTACGGTTCACACGTCACCCTGGTTTATTCAATACAATATATCATAATCACAATTAATGCTAATTAAATCGATTTAACAACTAAACGAACCATTTCCCATTTTATAAGTTTTAACGTATGTTTATAGTATTAACTAATTTATTTTATTATTAAACTGATGCTCAAACAGAGCCTAATCTTTAGGATTAATATAGGAATGTTTTCTAAGAATTTTCGGTACTGTGAGTCGACCCAAAGGGTCAGTGAGTCGACACAGCAGAGAGGGTTCTCGGAAAGAGGTCTCAGAGGTGGTCATGAGTCAACCCAAGGAAGGATATGAGTCAACCCAACTAAGGATGCTCTCGGCATCTCACAAACTGGCGACTGTGAGTCGACTCAAAGGGTTTGTCAGTCGACCCAAGTCCCTCAGGTCACCATGGGTCGATGTAGCAAAGGAACAGAGGGTGTGTGAGAGACAAACCAGAGTTCACAGACGACGACGGGTTGCGAAGTCGACGACAAGGGCAACCACTAGGTTCCCTCCGTGGTGATTCGCGGTGGTGCTGTGGCAGCAGTTTCGAGAAAGAGAGAGCAACTGCGAGGGATAAGAGAGCATAGAGAGGTTTTAGGAATGGCAATGAGAGGACTGAGGGAGAGAGGATTACGTTTATAAAGGATTTCCATCTGAAAATTCGGGATCGCACCCACGATTACCTCCTTTTGCTTTATCTTCTATTTTCAAAACCACCAACTGTTAACCCACATGCTCAAGAAATCATTTATTATTTTATTTTCCCATTTTGTCTCATCCCATCCTTATTTAAATAATAACATAATTGTTATTATATCATTTATTATTTTAAAGTTTTCGGAATATGAACTTATTTAATTAAATTTTTAATTAGTTAGTTATTTTAATTAATTAATTTATCATTTTATTTTTAATAATATGTTATTAAATTACCAGGTTTTACATTTTTCCCCCTAAAAAGAATTTCAACCTAAAACATTACAATACTAACTTTGAGTAAACAAATGAGGATAACGTTCGCGTATCTCGTCTTTGCGTTCCCACGGAGCCTCTTCTACTTTATAATTTCTCCATAAGATTTTGACAAGTCGAATCTGCTTGTTCCGCAAAACTTTTTCTTTGGTATCAAGAATCTGCATGGGTTGCTCCTCATAGGTCAAATTCTCACGAACTCGAAGTGGCTCATAATCCACCACATGTGTTGGGCTATAGACGTACTTCCTCAACATTGATACATGAAACACATTATGTACCCTAGTGAGGCTAGGCGGCACAGCCACACGATAAGATACCTCACCAACACTGTCTAGAATCTCAAAACGTCCAATGTATCAGGGACTCAACTTCCCCTTCTTGCCAAAGAAAATAATTTCTTTCCAAGGTGAAACCTCTAGGAATACCATATCTCTAACAAAAAACTCCAAATCCCTCCTATGTAGATCGGCATAACTCTTTTGTCGACTTTGAGCTGCCAAGAGCTTATTCTGAATAGTGGAAATCCTTTGAGTCGCATCCTCCACCAGATCAGGTCCAAGAAGTTATCTCTCCCCAACTTCATACCAACACAAAGGGGACCTACA
>JAUTBS010165178.1:0-12127 GCA_032361285.1 Aequorea victoria | reverse complement strand
CGTTTTGATGTTAATTTAAATTAAATACATTAGATATTGAAATATATGAATAAATAAGTTATATAAGATCATTTAAGTGTTAATTAAAAATAATTTGAGCTTTGTTTAATCAATTAAAATTATGTTTGTTATCATTAAAATTCTTAATTAATTCGTTTAAAACCTCGAGACTAACAGTTTGAAGGTCTTTTCTTCATTCTTTCTTCATGGTTTTATTTTTTCAATATATTTTATGATATTTTCGAGGGGTATGTATATATTTACATGGCTGATTACATTAAAATCTTATGCATGGGTTCTGTTATATATATATATATACTGGTTATATGTACAGTAGCATATATAAATTTTAAATCTTTCTTATTCTTATCTCTTTAACCATGATATAATCTTATATCTACACATGTTTTGAAATTTTTAAGGATTAACCTTAACTGAGGATTAAACCATTAAAGGTGTGATATATATATATATATAAATATATATATATATACATATATCTATCTGTGTATAAACTTAAACAGAGGTGTAAGGATTGTCTAACCCGTGATCACTGTAAGGTGATGATGATGATGCTAATGATGGCGATGCCGTGGTGATAATGCCAACGTCGGTGGTGGTGCTCGGTGGTTGGTGGCAGTGGTGGAGGCTACTCAGTGATGGCAGCAGTGGTGCTGGGCAGAGGAGCCGAGATGGACGGAGTATGGAGAACTCTGAGGAGAATGAGATTTTCTGTGAAAGGCAGACCTCCTTTTTATAAGGGGTTGCCAGCAATACATTAGGGGACATCTTTTTTCAGTTTTCTCCTACGATCCTTATCTTTCTTATTCAAAATATATCTTTTATGGGGCACCAGCTTTTAACCACCAGTCATCACAGACTTACTTTTTTTTTATATTTTCTATTTTGTCATATTCTTCTTTATTTAATCACTAATAACATAATTAGTTTTATTTTATTATTAAATATTTTAGAATCTTTCTATTACTTTTATTTTATTTAGTTATATTTATAATTAGTTAATTTATTGTAGTTTAATTAATTTAATATTTTTATATTTAATAATTCATTTTATATAATAAAAGAATATTAATACCGGGTTTTACAGACTGTGTCCCTACTTTCAAGCTCATACCATGGTTGTGCTATCAGACCAACCCCTATTACAAATACTACAAAAGCCCAAGACTTTCGGGCGGTTGGCACAGTGGTCAATGGAGCTCGGTGAATTCGACATCCAGTATCGACCTCGGCCATCTATCAAAGGACTAGTTGTCGCAAACTTTATAGCAGAGTTTACTGTTGAGTCACCTTCCGCCGAGCAATCACAAGTTCAGCCAACGGCCGATCAGTCGGCAGTCGATCTAGAGATTGAGGTCACCTTTGATGCTCAGTAGGTATGAACGGTAAACGTAGATAGATCAACGAACAAGTCCGCCAGCAGTGTTGGCTTAATCCTCGTCTCCCCCTAAGATGATACACTGGAATATGTTATGTGCTTCAGTTTCAGAACCACCAACAATGAGGCAGAGTACGAAGCCATCATAGCCGGTCTCAAACTGGCGTTGGCTATGGGGGCAGCATAAGTAAAAATCCTCAGTGACTCACAGTTAGTAGTCAGTCAAGTACTGGGCGAATACGAAGCGCGAGAGGAGCGAATGAAAGCTTACAAGACTTTCATGGAGGAACTCACAACCAAGTTCAACAAATTCCTGATTGAAAGGGTCCCCAGGGATAGCAACCAGCGAGCCAACGATCTTGCTCGGCTGGCCTTAGCTTTTGAGGGGCAGATGAGTCGGGAAGTATTGACAGAGTTTCTGACCCAACCAACCATTGCTGAAAAGGAGACACCTGCAACAGTCAACATGACACAAGTCTGTATAATTTGGGCAAAGAACATTATCAACTTTCTGCAAAGCGGTCAGCTACCTGCCGATCGAGCCAAGGTAAGGAAGCTGAGGTACCGAGTAAGTAAGTACACACTCATCGACGACGTTCTATACAAACGTGGATTCTCAGTAGGCTACCTAAGATGCATCAAAAATGAAGAATCTGAGTATGTAATGAAAAAGATACATGAGAAAATTTGCGGCAATCATTCGGGAAGTCGGGCCTTATTTAACCAAATTCTAATGGTTGGCTACTATTGGCCCACAATACAGAAGGATGCTGAAGTATTCGTCAAGAAGTGTGACAAGTGCCAAAGATTTGCAACCACCCCTAGGCAGCCACCAAAGGAGCTCACGGTAACCACGGCCTCGTAGCAATTCGCCCAATGGGAAATTGACATAGTAGGACCGTTCCCAACCGGGAGAGTTCAAGTAAAATTTCTGATAGTACCGATCAACTACTTCACCAAAATGGTGGAAGCAGAGCTACTAGAAAAGATTACCGAGCAGAAGGCGATAGACTTCATGTGAAAGCCAATCGTATGTCGGTTTGGCATTCCGAGAAGCATCATCACCGACAATAGTAAGCAATTCGACAACAAAGGGTTCAAAGAGTTCTGTAGATGACTAGGCATCCAGAACCGATACTCCTCCCCTGCCCAACCCCAAGCTAATGGGTAGGTCGAGGTAACCAACAGAACGATTATGAAAATAGTCAAGACCAAGCTAGAATCGGCAAAAGGCCTCTAGGCTAAAGAGCTTTCAAACGTCCTTTAGGCATGCCGAACAACAGCACGAACTCCAATAGGGGAGACCTCATTCATGCTCGTCTATGGGAGCAAGGCAATCATCGTAGTGGAGATCGGCCTAGCAAGTCAACGAACCACCAGCTTCGACGAAAATAAGAATAATTAAGCTCTCCGAAAGGTGTCTCTTGCTACTAAAGATCCCCAAGAGAAAAGTTGGGACCGAGATGGGAAGGGCCTTATCAAGTTGAAGACCAAGTAAGATCTACGGTATACCAACTGAAAGACGCGATCGGCAAGATGCTTTCACATGCATGGAATGTCGAGCATCTTAGAAAGTACTACCAGTAAGGAAGCATGTAAATGACAGCAATAAAAGTATTCTCTTCTTATCCATTATCCATTTTATACTTTCTACACGAAATATAACATCTACAAAGTTCAACAGATAGGTCGGTTGAGGACTTGGTCTGCCAAAAAATAGTTGGATCGACCTAAGATATCCGACTGAGGCCCAAAAGATTACAAAGTTCAACAGCCAGATCGCCTGAGGACCCGGTTGGCCAAAGAATGGTTGGATCGATCTAAGGTATCCAACTGAGGCCCGAAAGACTATAAAGTTCAATAGCCAGGTCGCTTGAGAACCTGATCTGCCAAAGAACGGTTGGATTGACCTAAGGTATCCAACCGACGCCCGAAAGACTACAAAGTTTAACATTTAGGTTTCCTGAGGACCCGATCGACCAAAGAACAGTTGGATTGACTTAAGGTATCCAACCGATGCTCGAAAGACTACAAAGTTCAACAGCCAGGTTGCATGAGGACCTGGTCAGCCAAAGAGTAGTTAGATCGACCTAAGATATCTAATCGAGGCCCGAAAGACTATAAAGTTCAATAGCCAGGTCGTTTGAGGACCTAGTCGGCCAAAGAATAGTTGTATCGACCTAAGCTATCCAACCGAGGCCCAAAAGACTATAAAGTTCAACAGCCAAGTCGCTTGAGGACCTGGTCGGCCAAAGAATGGTTGGATCGATCTAGGGTATCCAACTGAGGCCCAAAAGACTACAAAGTTCAAACAACTAGATCATTTGAGGATCTGGTCGATCAGAGAAAGATTGAATCACTCAAAGATCAACCGAGTTCTTAAAGTGATCGACTAAAGTAGGTAAAATCAACAACCAAGATCACTCTAGGATCACAGTAAGCCGACAAGAGGTCAGACTATTTTAAGAGACTGGCCGAGAATCTAAAAACTTGAAAAAACTCGTACCAAATTATTTTAGGGTCTGATGGTCGGAATGTACTAGAGTCCGATCGAGGTATTACGCACTTAGTAATTTTTGTTACCTCAAGTCAGAGCAGGAAAAGGGCTACTAGAAAGCCCAATCGAGATACTCGACGCTTAGAGAAAATTAAAACGGAAGGTAAAAGATATCACCCAAAGATAGAGTATTTTATTCATTCATCAAAAGATAGAAAGACCGATCGAGAGGTCTAACACTTAGCAAAATAAAGAGATATAAACAAACAGTCGCCTAAGAAGGCCGACCGAGACATACAACTCTCGAAAAAATAAAAGTATAGAAGGTAGAACAAAACATTCATTCAGACAAGGGGAAAAGGCATTCAAAAATAGCTTTTCATTTATACTGTAAAATCGTTCTTACAAGAAGTACAAAAAGAAGAAATTACATCAGAACCAAGAAGGGGGTGGGGCATCCTTTTCTTCCTCAGCTGGGGGGGCCTTTGGTCTCCTCCTCATCGTCCTACAGGAAGGACGAGAAGTCGATATCCTTGAACTTCGCAGCAGCTCGAGTTTTCATTGCGTTAAAACCACTGGCGTAGTACTCAGTGGTCTAAAGGTTGAAGTCCTTCGAGGCCTTGAATTCTTTGATCGCCTCTGGCCCTGCCCGAGCCGGCTTTGGCCGCTTGAGTCTGGGCAAGTAAGGCCCTTTCCTTGACTGTGGCCACCGCTGCCTCAAATCCCCCAATCTTCTCCTTCTCGGCCTTCATCCTCGCCTCATCCTCCTTCTTTCCCCAGGCCATGACCCTTTGCACCTCAGCCTTTTCCTTCTTCAGTTCCTCAGTCAATTTGGCCATCCTCGCCTGCGAGGCCGAGAACGCCTTCCTCTCATCAGAAATGAAAATTTCACACTAATGGCAACGGCCCGATATATGGACCACCCGAGCACAAACCTACAAAAATAGCGCACCAAACAAAGTCAATTATAAGGAATACAAATAAAAAAAGGGAACTAAGGAATTAGGGTTTTTTACCCGGGTGAGGTCAAGGATCGACTTCTTGGCCATGGAAGCCATCCCCATTTTTGAGAAGAAGGGGCTCAGGTCCCCAATAAAAGCGGACATCTTCGCCCGGCCCATGTTGAAGTTAGTCAACACTTTCTTATGTGGGGAAGAGGATGAAATGCCCGAGAAAGGAGGGACCTCGGTAGCTGCCAAGGGAGCAAGGGTAGGTAGCGGCTCGGTCGAAGGTGGGGACGAAGAAAGGGCAGGAGGAACCACCGCAAGAGGAGTAGGCCTCGGCTGAGTTTGGTCATCTGGGTCAATCTCCACCACATCAGCCACCCAGATCTTGGCGACCGAAAGGGGAGTCTTCTTTGGCTCAGTAGGAAAGCCCTGGCTAACCTCCTCGAAGAGGCAAACGACTGAGCTGGAGCTCTACCCACCAGCAGGTGACAGTTGCCCTCGGTCAGGGAGAATGACGGGGTCAAGGACCAAAATACTGGTTCCTAACCCAGGTGGAGACAGCCTATCCCCAGAAGACTCAATAGACGAACATTGGGCTATCAAAAAAATGACTTGATAGAAGGGGTAAGAGGAGAGCACATATGAAAGAACTCTACTCGATTGACGAAAAATCAGGGGGTATGAGGAAAGAAATGGGGATACGGAAAGAGTTCTAACTCAGAACTCGAAGAAGTCAGAATTGGTTCTTGGAGGAGAGAGAGGCTAGAGAAGCAAGAAGAGGAACCGAAAAATGAGAAGAGAACTAAAAAACTTACTGGAATGAGGAGGGAGACGCGACTTCACACAGAGGAGATGCAGAGCTCTCTCGTCGGTGGTAATAGAGATCACTGAGGAATGTTCGTCGGAGAGGAAGAAGTGAGAAATATAAAGTGAGATATATACAAACGAAAAGAATGGAGAAGGGCCCCCCTCGCCTATATATGGGCAAAAGCACGGACGGTCCAGATTAAAACAAGCTTCTTAATCCAACGGTCTCAAAATCGAGCAATTGCTGACCACCCGATGTGAAGCGACCGACAAGCCAGATTGACCCACGTGTCAATCGGATACGAAAATGCTACAATTTTTAACAGTTCAAAGGACTCCCATTTAATGAGAAGTGACATTTGGCAGACCGAGCCATCGCCTCGGGAAGAGGGAAAGCCTTCTCAAGCCCCATGCAGCCATCGCCTCGAGGAGCTAAAGCGACGTCGCCATAATCGTACAACTTCCATTTTAAAAGGACTTATTCCTTTCGCCAAGCAAGTTTAGCTCCGCAATAGCGGCATCTGATGAGTATGAACCGAATGGTCGGACAAGACCGACCGAGACGAACATAACTAAATCTCAAAAGGCGACCGATCGATAAGGCGAGGATAAAATAGCCAAAGTCAATCAACATAAAAACACAAGCTTTAGCTGACTGGGGGCATGCACATCCTCTGCAGCAATCATGGGTCGACCCAAGGCAAAACACCAGTCAACCAAGGCAAACCAGAGGTCGACCCAAACATGCTCGGTCAGATTACACGCTCGGTCAGCCAGAGTGGCGGAGCCGGGCACATGTAGAGAATATCCTCGAAATCAACGCCGACGATCTCTCCAGATATTACTCTAACAGCCGTCTTAGCGACAAGTCAGGGATCAGATCACCAGATATTCTGAAAATATTGCTCGGACCTACACGAATCCCGAGATTCCCGCATGGGTGGACAAATCCCAGATTTGCCTCTATCCTATTTCAAATATCACGCCCAATCCCGATCAGTCAAGAATTCTCCCCTATCGCACTTCAGGATTCGCACCTCTACATCTCTATAAATAACAACTGCCTATATACTCCAAAGGTATGTCACTTTCCTATAAACTTCTATATATAGTCTCTACATTTGACATTTATGATCTACTGCCTATCCGTTGACTCTAGTATCTAAGAATCATAGGTCGGTACCCTACCGGTGCCTATATTCTAATATTTTGCAGAATTTCAACCGACGAATCATAATCATTCAGTCACAGCTTGGGGAGCACGTTGATCACGCAGCCGATCTCGAAGAACCGTCGAGATTCACACACCAACAATAATTTTTTTGACATTTACCATAACAAAAAAATAACAATTTGATTGTGAACCGATCAATGATTTTAAATAAAATTTCTAAACTTTTATAAGAGCTAATATCCACAATTAGTTAAAATAACAAGAAATGAGAAAATTTACATTCAGTCAAATAATATTTTTCTATAAAATTTTGTCACGAGTCTATAAATATAATAACTCATATGTCAATTCATTACTACTTTTATTGTACGTTTGTAAAATTAGTTATTTAATGTCTCGGTCACTTTCTTTTTTTTGACAAGTTTATAAAAATTGTAATTTTTAATTAACTGCAATTTCTATTTTAACATTTAATCAATGATTAAATGTGTCCTTGTAAGTGATCAATTCTTTTAGAAGAATTGTTTGATTCTTACCTTTATAAGTGATTTTTCTTATAGATTTGGCATTAATTTTTTTAAAAAAAATAAATAAAAAGAATCTTAAAATAATGTTTTATTATTTTTGTAATTAAAAGTTTGTGCATAGGATGAGTTTATGCTAGTAATTAAAATAATGTTTATGCTAGTAGGATGAATTTTGTACACATGTCCGAAATGGATATTTTTTTAAAAAAAAAAATCTTGAGTAAATTAAAGAGTAACAACCAATTATAAACAAAGTAAAAATACAAAATTTCTTGCTGCAAGCTAAGGTTATAATTTTGGCCCGGGCCCGGTATTGTTGAGGTCCGCCCAGTCCAAGGGAGGCCCGAACCTGAGGACACCCGGACGGTCCTGTGCAGAGGTATTGGGGCCCAGCCCGAGACCGAAGCCCGAGGCCCGAAAAAAATAAAAAAAATTATAAGTGATGTATATAGTATTGCAATTTTATCCTTTGTATTTTATTTTTTTTACTATTTATTATTCACATGTCTTGATATTTATTGGTTTAGACAAAATTTACAGTTTAAATAAAACTTAAAATTTAAAGTTTAAATAAAACTTAAACTTTAAAACTTAAACTAAACTTAAAATTTAACAAATAAACTTTAAATTTAAACTTAAATCTTAACAAATAAAATTTAAAATTTAACAAATAAACTTAAATCTTAACAAATAAACTTAAAACTCTTAAAGTCTTAAACTATAATAACTATTTAGTATATAACTTTAAATTTAATTTTAAATCAAACTTTAAAATTAAAATAAACTTTTAAATTTTAACTTTTTTAATTTTATTTTCACATTTAAATTTTTTTCTTTTTTTAAAAGAAATAAAAATAAAATAACACAGGCCCAGGGCCTGAGCCCGGTGGAAGCCCTTCCAGAGCTAGAGCCCGAGACCCGAGTCTAAGCCCGTAGGGCCTAGGTGTAACACCCCACTCCCCGGAGAATAATTAAACCTACTCGAAATGGTGCTACGCTGGCTCGCCTCGCCTGTTCTAATGAAAAAAGATTGGGATGCACACCGCATCTTCATCAAGCATCATCACAGGTAAATAAAATCATCAAATAAACTTCAACCAAACATACCACTAAGGAAACCTCAATCTATACATACAAAACCATGTAACTAATAATCAGCGGAAGACTCGAATCCAACAATAAATATATTCTGATAAACATTCGTACAACATACATGTACAAACCAAAAGAAGACTATACAAAAGGTCTTCATCTCACATCAGAATCTCTACCTGGCACTATGGACCAACATTTACCACAAGCTGTAATCTGCAATCACAAAAGTTACAAGAGATTGAACTTATCATTATAATCAAAATTATATAACAGCAGAATATAATCATACAGATTTTCTTACAGAAACAACACTTTTATTTAAAACAACACGTGCATAAGAAAATACACTCATGATCCGGCTCACTAGCCAACACATACGATTTATCAAAACGCTCATGCTTTAGAACACGGTCCAACGACCGCACAAAATATTTAAACATACTTTGAAATTTTTATACCACATGAAACTACGGAAAAACCTCCATGATATGCAAAATATTTCAAACTCGACCCTACGGTCCATCTTATGCTTATGATGAAATGTACAGACAATACATGCACAGTTGGCCCAACAACACATACAAGATATCATGATAATATATATATCATATCTGGCCCAACGGCCTAAAATAACTTAAAAGCTTCCAACCGGCTCTACGGCCCACAACCTGTTTAGAAAAATATAAATAGATTTGTAAACCCGAGGCTTAATAGCCCAACACGTAAATGCTTAATATTAATACATACGTGCACAATAGCACAAACATATACACCACATCTAGAACAGACTTTCATTTCAGTGGCGAGTGTAAGGGTCACTCATTAACACTAGTGGTAAGTGTCACTTGTCCACCTCAGGACCATCACCCAACTTAGGGGCTATGCCTTTAAGGCTATCCAACACCCACACAAGGGGTAATACCTTTAAGGATACTAAACACCCACACAATAGGCAATGCCTTTAATGGCTATCCAACACCCACACAAGGGACAATGCCTTTAATGGCTATCCAACACCTACACAAGGGGCAATGCCTTTAATGGCTATCAGGCACCCACACAAGGGGTCCACCAGAATGGTTACCCGCTACACTTGGTACTTTTCCTACAAAATGATATGTATACAGAAAAACATCTCCACACACACACACACAAGCAACTCATGCTCAGGTTCTATATAAGAGAAACTACTTTTCCAACCACACAAGCAACACATGCTCACACTCTTTATAAGAAAAGAGAAACATAATTTAGAAACACGAGCCACACATGCTCATAACATACTTTTTACAAAACTCCTTTCAAACGTGATGATAAATGCATAACACAATACATACAGTAAAATATGCTCACATATGTATATAAAATATTTATAATATACTAATCATTATGATTCGACTAGTCACTCTCACCTAATATTTATATCTCAAGAATCATCTCTTAACACTGCAGACGTCGCTCCACTGTCCGCGACTACCTTTCGGGACCTACAAACATCACAATTCATGAGTGAGTATCGACTCATACCTCATATGCTTCCTAAGATCTTATTTCTTAGACCCCAAGATCATCTCATGATTCATCGTTCCACTTGGAACATCACATCTTTTGTTTATTAAAGATTTTTCCATCCTACCATACTTGATAATTTCATTTTAATATGATAAACCTTTATAATCAATTATGTTAAGGTTTCAGGGATTAGATACGAATATTATCTACAGCTTGCATGAAGAAATCCAAAGCCAAAAGCAGCCACAAAGGCTCCAAAATACCATAGGAAGAAAGGTTACTTCATGCCTTTGAGTCGACTCAAACTTGGATTGGGTCAACTCACATGCCTCAAGGTCGACACACCACATCTCTGGGTCGATATACACCCATGACTGAAGAAGAAAAACCGAAGGCGACACATCATGAGATGACTCACAGACCCTTTGGGTCGACTTATGGTACACGCAGAGGGGGTTGGGTCGATGCCAAGGTCGATATGCATCAACTCATGCACGGTGGGCGCTAACTTGGGTCTACTCACGGACCACTTGGGTCGACTCACATGCCTCACCTAAGAAAGAAATAGAGAGCAAATAGATTTGAGTCGACACACAGCCCATGCTATGTTGACTCACGTCCTCGACTGATAAAGAATCGAGAGCAAACATCATTGAGTCGACACACAGCCCATGCTGTGTTGACTCGCAACCACTCCAGATGAAGAAATAGAGGACACAACATATGGGTCGACACACGGAGGATTTGAGTCGACTCACCTCTACAACTATTAAAGAAACATAGAGCAACACCACTTGGGTCGACTCACAACTCACGTGAGTCGACTCATCTCCTCGCTTGAGAGAGATACCAAGAGCACAGTCTCTTGGGTTGAGTCACCAGCTCTCGTGAGTCGACTCACCATCACAGAAAATGGTACTCTTTTTTTTGATGCTTTGTTCTAAGGTTCTGTTTAGGGAAAAATATGATTTTTGTTCATAAACTCTTAAGGTATACCACATCCATCCTCCTTCTCCTCCCAAAACCCAAACATACACAACTCCAACACCTCTAAAAGGTCATCTATATGATTATTAAGACATTAACTCTAGATTTCCTCCATAAATGAACTCAAAGATGGATACAAATAATATCCATATACATGCATGAACTACAGCCTCAAAAATATAAAAGGGGTTTTCCTTCCCCGACCAAAAAGAGATAAAAATCCTACATTTCGAAGAAGATAGAAGATCGAGCTCATTCTTTCACCAATCTCCTTTCTTCGGGTCTTGTACCTCCAACGCTAGCTCCCGAGGAGTTGGGACATCCACAATGGCTCCAAGAATGACTCATGGATTTCAAAGCTCATTCTTCTCCTCTTTCGATTCGGGTGTGAGATCATTCTCACTCTTTGCATCAACACCTTCCTTTCAAGAACTTTCTCAAATTATCTTTTCCCTCTCTCTCTCTCTAAAACACAGAAAAGAATTCTCTGATTTTTCCCAAAAGTGATTCTTGGTCTGAGAGAGAAAGGATTCAGACACCCAGCTATACTCTCGAGAAGGGCGGGGCTTCCTTTCAGTCTATCCGAATAAGGTTACACATTAGGTCCTGCGATCGATGACTGAATGGATGATCCAAATGATTCCCCAAATTGGCTGGATCAGCGCCAGTCGCAACCAACTTTAGGTTGAGTCGTATGTATTTCTGAGGGAATTAACTGACTTGCTTTTGTCCCTAAACAAATGTTTGCACATCTTCCTAGGGGGTTTTTGGTATTTTTAATTAACTCCATATTGGGTTACATATTGACGTTTCCCGAGAAGGGCAGGGCTTCTCTTCAGTCTGCCCGGATCAGGTTACACATTGAGTCCTGCGATCGACAACTGAATGGACGATCCGAATGTTTTCCCAATTTGGCTAGATCTGTGTTGGTCCCGACCAACTTTAGGTTGAGTCGTACGTGTTGGTCCGTATATGCAACCTAGAGGGGGGTGAATAGGTTGTGTGGAAACTATTTAGACTTAATGACCTCTTTTCGATTTCTTTGTTTTGCACTTAATTATGAACAAACAAGCAGCGGAAAAGCAATAATTAAAGTGCTAGAAATGTAAAGAGATGAGGGAAAGAGAATGCAAACCAAAACACCAAGGCGTATAGTGGTTCGGCCAAATCCCGGCCTACGTC
>JAUTBS010165067.1:0-12127 GCA_032361285.1 Aequorea victoria | reverse complement strand
ATTATTATGGACCTGGACGGAAACACTTTCAACACCCCAACCAATTTGGACCAACTCAAAAAGTACTACCCTTAAAATAATGAAAATAAGAAAGGCTCACTTGGTTAAAACACTTATGAAATAAAATAACCCAGGCAAAAGTAAGAGCAGCCCGCAATGTTGAAAACCCGAAAGGTCGGCTTTGGCAAAAGAATGGCATTCAAAAAAGGAGAGTGTTAAAACCAAGAGAGAAACCTGACCGAAACTATGTTGTGGCCTAATTCATGTTCTTTGGGATACGCAGGCAACTTCAATCTAAAGTTCGGCTTAAACCTATATATAAATAAATCCCTCTCCTAAAAACACAAAAACAAAAGAAAAAATAAAAAATAAAATGGGAAACACTTACCTGAACTCCATCTTTTAAAACCCTCTATCTGATTATGATTTCAATGTGAAGATCTTTTTAAAACCTTTGATTAATTTTCATTATATCTGGAAAAAATGAATATCAGACCAATGAAGTGAGAAGATCAAAGATCAAAAAATGGAGAAATTTTCATTACTTAGCTTTAAACAAACAAAGTTTATACATGAAAAGAGAAAAGTGCAAATCTTAAATCTTTTTCTAAAAAAAAATAAAAGAGAAAGAAGATAACATTGTAACGGAAGTGCAACAGGAACAACTAGATTGAGTCCTCCATTCTTCACATCGTTGTCTTTTTCCCACTCTATATCCCCTCCCAGCTATTTGGATTACATCAGAAATGCATCACTTAGGGATCTCCCAAGTCAATCATCTTTCGAGATGACCAAAACCGCCGATAATGCTCTAGAAACAGAGCATAATGAGAATAAGTGGACATGTGAGCCACTACCGAAGGGCCCGATTGAGCACGACCCAGCTGACGCAGAATGCGAGAAGTAAAATAAAAAGTGGTCAACCCCAAGCCTACAAGAAAGACGCTGGAATACTCCATGGTCGAAGTTGTCGCTACAGGAATAGTCCACCAGGGACAACGCCAACAGATTTTTTCGCCCGTCTAAGCCTCTAAGAAATCTTATCACTCAGCCATGGTAATGTAAGGGTAGTAAACCCCTCTTTGCAGAAATGCTCTCAAAGTATAGACTCCTGCCAGTGGATACTCTAAAATATTCATCTTCTCCATCAACCAGATCTGAGAGAAAAATACATAAAAATGAGAGTTGAGCAGAAAAATTGAGAACTATATAAAAGGAGAGTTGAGTAGAAGAATTAAGAAACGTGAGAAAAATGAGAGCCTGAGCAGAAATATCAAGAGAAGTGTGTAAAAAGGAGAGCTTTAAGAGATACCTGAAGAAGTAGGAGACTGCCCGCAAAAGAAAAAAAGGCATCGGATTGCACAATGTCCAAACCGATCATTGTCTCTTCCAGGACCAGTGGTACAAAATTCTTCTCTTTTTTTATTTGGGAGGCTACCTGTACTAAGATAGTGCTGACGTTATCATCTCTCGGGGAAAGAACGACTCAGGCCAGAAAGCAGATGCACAGGGCATAGCAACGACAAGATTGTAGAGTGAAATCAGAAAGAGAGCCGGCAGGACGGAAATGGCTCACCAGACAGGATGAGTCAAGAACCCCACCATGCAGAACGAGAGAAGCCTCACTATCGCTCAAACTGCATAAATCTCGCAGGAGTTTTTTTGGACTCACCGGTGACGAATGAATCAAAACCTCCGCTCGTGGGAAAAGATGTAAATAGCTTCAAACTCTTCGATGGTCGGACATAGCTCCTCGACTCTAAGCCTGAAAATATGAGCCACCAGATACCACAACTGAGTCGATACCTTCAAGAAATTATAATCCATCCTCACAGACCTCAAATGAAAAAAAGCGTTCAAACCAAAACTTACAAAATTGGTTTGCTCGATCTGAGTAAATTTGTCGGTCCAGCAAGACAGAGAATTTTGGGTGGAAGAAGTTATGTTGCAGAATCAGGGATGGTTGTTTAAAAAGAGAAGGCTAGACCTATTTTTTATAGAAAAATTAGGGGGGAAGCAGAACCTGATCATCACTTGGCGCGGCGCCATATCACATACTTCAACATAGCACGCGCCACCTCACATGGAGTGCGCCATGTCATCTCCACGTGGCGCTGCGCCACCTCTGTTGTAAAGAAAGCAGTTTTGTTTTTTTCCCCTGCTTCATATCTATGCCTATCACCAATGGCACTTAATATCGACGGGTGTTAGCATGACCGCTTAGGTCTATGCCTTACTATCTCCTAGCATCCATGAATAGGTATTCGTACGTTAGAAACATGTACAACGAAATCTCAAAAAAGAGCAAGCACAAAAAGAAAAAGAGAGAAAAAGAAAAAAGAAACAAAAAAATTATATCCTCTGTATATATGTAACCCTTGTACATAACCTTTTGTAAATAATCTTTCTGTAATTATTTTCTTTATTAAATTATTCATGCCCCTGTAAATAAATAATCTGTGTAAATACAACCATGTATATAATCCCTGTACATAGCACCCTATAAATACAACCATGTATAGAATTCCTGTAAATAGAATCCCTGTAAATAAATAATTCCTGTAAATAGCTTCACCCTGTACATGCATAACCCATGTATATAACCATCTATGTAAATAAGGCACAATACATCCATAAATAAATAAAAAATATCCGTACAAGAAAAGAAATAAAATAAAATAAAAAGAAAAGGAAAGGAAAAGGAAAAGGGAAAGGGAAAATGATAAATAAATCCAACTAGGCACGAAGGCCTATCCCATAAATAAATAAAATGTATATGCTAGAAAAGAAAAAGTGTATCTCGAGCCTACATCCAAATACAAATACAAATAAAGAAAAGACATCATAATCATGCCGGCGACGAGTGCGACACGAAAACTCCGAGAGGAAGGATGCAGAGGTGGTGGCATTCTCCGAATCGAAATCTTCGTCGCTGTAGGCCTGACGCTCCCTAACCCTGGTCCGCGGGGCAGATATCTGGAAAGCTGTAGATGGACCGGCAGCAACTGGAGGAGCAGCATGGGAGGAAAAGGGTGTCCCGTGAACAGAGGTACGACTGGCGGAGCAAGGCTGCAAACAAAAAAAAAGAAAACAAGAAAGAGAATGAAAGAATAAGTACCAGCATAATATGTACATATGCGGAAATTAAAAAAAAAAGAGGAAGAATAAGTAAAAGAAAAGAAAAGAAAGCCTACGAAAGAATAAATGAAGAAGAAAACTCACCGAACGCGGATGAGGGAAGGGATCCCGAGGAACAAGGTCCAGGCGCGTCTCCATGAGCACCTGAGCATACTGCCTCGCCAAGATCATAAGACCTGTAATGGTAGTGAGGCAATCCCCAATATAAGCACGACAAGCCGGAGGAAGCTAAAATAGGCCAATAAAAGATAAATGTTAGACGTACTAACATATATGGATAAAAGAAGGAAATACATGAAATAAAGGAAAAGAGGAAGTACCTGGTCATCCCCGCTACTAAGGCATAGCTCCAGTACCGCAGGAGTGGGAATAAGAATGGGACGAGGATACCCAAACCTAAAAATGTCCACTGTCTAAGGCAAAGGAGTGAAGATAGGAGCAGCCTGACTCGCGGTAGGTGCAGCCCGAGAAGTCGTGGCCCACCAGCAGCAGCACGGGAAGCTCGAGTAATCTCACCACCACCAATAGTAGCAGGAGGAGAAAGAACACCCACCATCGGAGGAGCTTGAGACGTCGAGGGCTGTCCAGTCTGCACCTCCGCAAGATGAAAGCCCATCGAATGCATCAGACGGTCGCGTGCAAAGGCAGTGTACTCCCCCTCGGCTAGAAAATCCCCAACCGCGAAGCGGTATGATGCCTCGTCGACATTCTCGGGTGACATGGTATGCGTTAACCTCATACTAAGTGGAGGCAGCTGGAGAATCCGAAAGTGGTCCAAACCCAACATCTGGCGGGCTACCGGCTTGCCCAAGAACCACTCCCGCTGGAATGGCCCCTCCAGCAAGATCCTCCTCTAATGAGCCTGGAAACTCCTCATCAGGTCCTCGCCCGCCCTCGCCTCCATGCCCTCCTACACTCGCCAATTCACCTGCAAAGTGAACTCGGCACATGTTACATATGAAAGAAATCACAGAAATAAAATCAAACATGCGTAAAATGAAAATAGAATATACCTGTGTAGGGGACAGGCAATCTAGGGTGAGATAGTAGGTATTTAAGTCCTTCTCGTCCTCATTCCTCCCCCGCGTACTCCGGTCTCACCGAGCTGCCCTCGAGATGACCTGGGATTTGAGTGGGTGTTCTCTGGGTGTGATAAACCCAGGAACTCGTAGGCCCACAACTGTAAGTAAAATATACAAAAAAAAAGAATAAAAGAAGAAACACCGAAAAGACATAAAAAATAAACAAAATAAGTTAGGGCAGGTTAAATAAGTGATAAAGGTACAGACAAAATGAAAAGACAAAGAGTGTGATAAGAATCATACCTCGAATATCCGCCAGTATCCGATCACAGAGCTCTCCTTGCTCCGATAGGCGGACCGTAGGCCGGTGTATAGCGTCGCCAGCGCCGCCCCTCCCTAGTCGAAGGATGATATCCGGTCGAAGTCATGCGAGGCTCCAAGAAAGTACAAATGAACGGTGTTGTTCCTGTTCGTAAACAGGAACGTACCGATCAGTTAGAGTAAGGATGCCCGAGCGACACACTCGAAGTGATGGGGCTCAGTGCACTCGAACGCTATGTATCTCTCTATGAGCCAGGTGTACCGGATACGCCCTGAATCAGCAATACGTGGGACCTCGCCTAGCCAGTAGGTAAGTGCCTCAGAGCACAAACCAATAGTGGGGTCAAGGGGAATCGGATCACCCCTACCCAGATCCCTGTGATCATGGCGAAATCTAGCGGGGTCAAGGTAGTCTCAAATGACGGGAAGTGAAAGGGGTTAGTGGTATCCCACCACCTCTCCACCAAAGCCGTTAAGAGTACTCTGTCATTATGAGTACTCGTGAGGAGGGAAATGAACCGGCTAAATCTGAATCTATCAACGAGCACCTGACTCTCCAGGGGGAGAACTTGGTACCACTCAAGGATCCGGGCAGAGCCTCCGAACCTGCGTAGATAATTGTCAGTCTGCAAAAAATAAGAAAAACACAAAAAAATCTTCAGATAATATAGACTAAAGCAAGAAAAACCAAGGAAAAGAGAGTGCATAATCTGACTAAGAAAATAAAATCCACCATGTTAGGTAGCAGGAAGCGCAACTTAATTTGAGAACCAAAAAGAAAAACCTAATAAACCTAGAAGAGTGCGTAAATGCTTATTCCAGTGACCTAAAAATAAAAAATTATGTCTTAAGAAGCAAGAAAATGCAACTTAAGTTGGACAAAAAAAAAAAAAACCCAATAAAACTAGAATAGTGCGTAAACGCTTATTTTAGTGACTTAAAAATGAAAAATTCTATCTTATGAAGCACGAAAATGCAACTTAAGTTGGACAAAAAAAAGCCCAATAAATCTAGAAGAGTGCGTAAATGCTTATTCTAGTAGCCTAAAATGAAAAATTCTGCTTTAAGAAGCATGAAAATGCAGCATAAGTCGGACCAAAAACAAAAATTCAATAGATCCAAGGAAGCATGAAAATGCTCACTTAGTGCCTAAAATGGAAAAAATTTGTCTCGGAAAGCATGAAAGTGCAGCCTAAATTAGTCAAAAATAGAAAATTCAATAAAGTCTAGGAAAGTATGCAAATACTATCCTAATCAACCTAAAATAAAAAAAATTCTTTGAAAAACGTGTAAACATTTGTGTAGGGACAACCAAAAATATAAAATTAACAAACCCTTAGAATAATGTGAAAACGTTAATCCAGGGACAAAACCCTAATAATAAAAACTCCAAGAAAAATGCAAAAACATTTATCTAGGGACAAAGCCACCAAATCTCTCTCGGGAAAGGGGCAGCACAACCTAAGTTGGTCAGGTAAGAGCACCCCTATCAAACTCAGGAAGCGTGGAACGCAACTTAGGATGACCCCGAGCCGTGTAGCTTATACATCCTGAATGGAAGTGCGAAGCGTGACCTATTTCAAGAAGGGCGAAGGGAAACCTACCCACCTTGAGAAATGTTGCAACGTAACTCGCGGGTAAATTAACAACAAATCCTTAGGAATACACGAAAACGTTTGTCTACGTACAAAACCAAGTTAAGTCATAAAATACAAAAATTTCCAAGATAAACGTAAAAACGTTAATCTAGGGACAACAAAAACAAATCAGTTAATTCTCTCAGGAATACATACGACTCAACCTAAAGTTGGTCGGGGCCAACAGAGATCCAGTCAAATTGGAGAAACATTCGGATCGTTCATTCAGCCTTCGATCGCAGGACCCAATGTGTAACCTGATTCGGGCAGACTGAAGGGAAGCCCCGCCCCTCTCAAAAAATATTGATATGTAACACAAGATGGAGTTAATTAAAAATACCTAAAAAAACCCTAGAAAGATGCGCAAACATTAATCTAGGGACAAAAACAAGTCAATTAATTTCCTCGGGAATACGTACGACTCAACCTAAAGTTGGTCGGCACCAGTGCAGAGTAGGAAAACATTCGGATCATCCATTCAGTCGTCCATTGCAGGACCCAATGTGTAACCTGATTCGGGTAGACTAAAGGGAATCCCCGCCCCTTCTCGAGAAATGTCGATGCGTAACTCAAGACAGAGTTAATTAAAAAAACCCAAAAAAAACCCTAGGAAGATGTGAAAATATTAATCTAGGAACAAAAATAAGTCAGTTAATTCCCTCGGGATTACGTACAACTCAACCTAAAGTTGGTCGGGACCATCGCAGATCTAGCCAAATTGGGGAAACATTCAGATCGTCCATTCAGCCGTCGATCGCAGGACCCAATGTGTAACCTGATTCGTGCAGACTGAAGGGAAGCCCTGCCCCTCTTGGGAAACGTTGATGCGTAACCCAAGACGGAGTTAAAAAAATATCCAAATAGCCCCTAGGAAGATGTGCACATATTAATTTAGGGACAAAAACAAGTCAGTTAATTCCCTTGGAAATACGTACGACTCAACCTAAAGTTGGTCGGAACCATCGCAGATCTAGCAAAATTGGGGAAACATTCGGATCGTCCATTCAGCCATCAATCACCAGACCCAATGTGTAACCTAATTCGGGCAGACTGAAGGGAAGCTCCATCCCTCTCGAGAAACGTTGATGCGTAACCCAAGACAGAGTTAATTAAAAATATCCAAAAAACTCCTAGGAAGATGTGCAAACATTAATCTAGGAATAAAAACAAGTTAGTTAATTCTCTTGAGAATATGTACGACTCAACCTAAAGTTGGTCGGGACCAGCGCACATCTAGCCAAATTGGGGAAACATTCGGATCGTCCACTCAGCTGTCAATCGCAGGACCTAATGTGTAACCTGATTCGGGCAGACTGAAAGAAAGCCCCGCCCCTTTTCGGGAAACATTGATGCGTAACCCAAGACGGAGTTAATTAAAAATACCCAAAACAAACCCCTAAAAAGATGTGCAAACATGAATCTAGGGACAAAAATAAGTCAGTTAATTCTCTCGGGAATACGTACGACTCAACCTAAAGTTGGTCGGGACTAGCGCAGATCTAGGCAAATTGGGAAAACATTCGGATTGTCCATTTAGCCGTCAATCGCAGGACCCAATGTGTAACCTGATTCGGATAGACTGAATGGAAGCCCCGCCCCTCCCGGGAATCGTTGATACGTAACTCAATACGGAGTTAATTAAAATACCTAAAATACCAAAAATAAAATAAAAAAATCTCTCTAAAAAAATGTGAAAACTATATCTAGGGGCAGAAGAACATTAATCCCCTCTCGGGAAGTGTTAAAATACAACCTAAGTTGGTCGGGATGATCGAAAGCCAAGCCAACTCGGGAAGTATTGATACGCAACCCAAGTTTTGAATTAACTAAAACCAAAAGCAAAGAAAAATTTACCCTCGAAAAAACGTTAATCTATAGACAAAAATAAAAAAATTTCATCGTGGAAAACATTAACACACAATCCAAACGGCAGAAAACCAAAAACATACACATGCAAAAATATGGAATGAAAGAAATACGGGGTTCATCCTAGGCATACAATATTTCTAAGTTCAAATATGTTTTAATTTTAGGGGTTCAAGTTGTTTGGTGTTATATTTCGAGAAATCATACATTCAAATGCTTCGGGCCTACCCTGTGCATACATCTAAGTCCAAGATCTTTTTTTAAGTTTTCTTGAATTTTTTTTGGTTTGATTAAAGAAGAATTGAAATAGAAAAAGGAATAAGGCATACCTGGCGGTTCGACACCGATAGATGGAAACTTGGTGATCGAAGAAGATGATCCGGCTCCGTGCTGGAGTCGGTGTAGTAGAAGCGGGAGGCCAGCAGGAACTCCCAAAAATGAGCCGAAGGGTCGTATCTCGCATGATCGAAACCCCCCGGCATCTCCCCAGCCAGAACCCTGCAGAAGGGATCTGGGACCTGAGGACTGTCCACCTCTGGCTCCTCAGCAGTGTGACGCTCCGAAGGTCTTCCCTCTTCCGCAGCCCAGGCAACGTCAGTAGCATCCAATAGATCATCCATAGCAGTGGATCGCTCGGAGGCCTGCTGGGAATGGCTGGAGAGGAATCCGCCAAGTCCTCAAAGTGTAGAAAGATTCCTGAAGAAGGAATCCATACTCTGGGTCCCGCCGGACTGTGTTGGGACTGTAGTCGCTAGAGCTGTAGGGGCTGGGTTTACCTCATGGTCCGTGCCGCCAGTCATCTGATCATCGTTGGTCGCCATGTGAGTAAGAGAGAGTAGAGAGAAAGAGAGGATAAAGAGAGTAGAGAGTAGAGATACACGTACAACCAAATGAACCGCCGGCCGAATTTAAAGAGATTTTCAGACTGTTGGTATACCTGGCGCGCGCCACTTCCCTCCTCCCCACGTGCCGCCACGCCATTTCCTTCCTTGCGCGCTGGGAAGTCCAATCATCACTTAGCACAGCGCCACCTCACTCATCGTACGACAATCCATCTAATTGACACATGGTGTCGCTCAACCTCACTCTTCACTCCTCGTACACCAATCCATGTGGTGTCGCGCCACGTCATCTCTCTAGAGCCAAGTGTCTGCCTTCTGTTCATTAAAATTTATCAGTTTCAAAATTTAAAATTCCAAAAATTGGGGTCCGTCTCTGATGGTCTTTGAAACTTTTAAATATCATCCTCAATCGTTCTACCTTTCTTACATGCCAAGCTTCATTCTCACACCCCAGGATTCTAAAGAAGGTTCGTCTCATGACCTTAAACTTAGTGATTTATATTTGTCTCACGACCTAAAACTGAGAGCTTTTGGGTTCATCCCATAATCCAAAATAGAATAAATCGGTTCGTCTCATGACCTTAAACTGAGTAGCTTGGGTCCCACATGGCCTTAAACTACACTCGCAGTTTGGCACGACTATAAATTGATGCTCGCAGTCCGGCACGACTATAAATTGATGCTCGTAGTCTGGCACGACTATAAACTGATACTCGCAGTCCGGCATGACTATAAACTGTTGCTCGCAGTCCAGAATGACTATAAATAGATGTACGTAGTTCGGTACGACTATAAACTGATGCACGCGGTCCACTCATAACCTTAAAAGGATACTTTCTTTTATTTTCTTGTTTTGTTTTTCTTTTTTTCTTTGCCTGGTGAACGGTTTAATCAAAATGGACTATCTATGGTTCTTTGACATTCACTTGCCCACGCGATGCGGCAAGAGTTTTATCAAAGAGCGACAACTGTAGACACCCTAATTTTGACTAAACCGAACATCGTCCAGTTCCCGCTAGCTTCCCGATGACGAAATGTACATCAACCGCGTCGAAAAAGCTTCCGCATGAGTCTAAGAGTCTGAGGAGTCCTCCAATGCATCCCAAAATACCCTAACACACTCCAAAACACCCCAAAATACCAAAAACACCCCTTGGTGCATCCAACCCAGCGCTGCGCCACCTCTAAGTGGCGCACGCCACTTTCATCCAAACCGATCCACGCCACCTCAAAACTCAAGTCCCTAGTGTCGTTCCATAACCTTTTTAAAACCATTTCAAAGTCATGTCAGAGCCCTAAAGCCACCTTTACCCTTGGCGCGCGCCACCTCAAAGTGACGTACTCCTCTTTCAACATGGCGCACGCCACCTTGAGAGGAGACTTCAGCACCAAGTGAGCTCCTCGCCCAAAATTCTATAAATAGGACCCTCTCCCCACCTCAAAATGGATCCCCAATTCTAAGAGTGCCAAACCTCTATGGAATTGAGACCTGACCCCTGACTCGAGCCTCTGCCGAATTAACAACTTAATCTTAAGCTAATTCCTGAAACTTCACTTTGAACTACCCAAAACTTCAAAATTAATTGCATTGGAAAGACTTTTAAGGCTCGAAGACCACGTGGAAGGCCTCCCGAGGACGTACCGTACATGAGGAAAAGTCGTAGAAATTGCTTGAAACTTTGCTTTGCTTCTGGGATATACGGTAAGATCCTCCTTTCTCATCTTTTTTCTATTATTGTTTATCTTTCTGCTCATAAAACTTCTTTAGTTCGGTAAAAGGCGAGAAAGAGGCCATTGGCCTTCTTCTCCCGGTTTTTTTTATTACCTTATTTTACTTTCGTCTATGCATGTTTTCTTTTGTTAGAATTGCATATTAGTTTTATTTTCCTTCTCCTAGTCTTTATAACTTTAAGAATATATATAAATTCTTCTTTTTCCTTATCTTCTTTGTATAAAAACACACCCACACACGAGCACATTCTTTTCTAAAAATAGTAGCCTCTTTCGGGCTTCTGAATGACGAGCTCACTATTCCATAGTGACACGTGCCATATCAGAAGACTCAAAAGTGGTGCACGCTATAAACCAGTGGCGTGCGCCAGGTTGGAGGTGGCGCACGCCGCCTCTGTTCAAAAACCAGTGGCTTCCAGTGGCCTTTCCTATTTTTTTATGCTTTAAAAAGTATGTTTTATATGCATCAAATGCACTGATATGCTGCCATCTCTCACTTTTGACATGCTTTTAAGTGTAAGTATGCATAGAAAGCCTTAGTTTTAAGTTATGTTTTATTTCATTGTTTGCCTTTTTAATATTCTCTCTTCAACCCCCTTTTCGTATATGTTTCTTTTGATAAATTTAAGACAATAATAAAATGGAACGGTTAAGTAAAGGTCGGTCTTCGGATCGGGCAAGAGGGGTGCCTAACACCTTCCCCTTTAGTACCCTAGCTCCCGAACCATTTTCTCTGGTAAGGATGGACTAGTTCCTTTGAAAATTTTTAGTTTCTTGGTTTATTCGAAAACCAAGTGGTGACTCCAATTGTGCTGCCTTTAACACAAATGCATTTGGAGGAAAACTTCTCTTTTTACGTGATTGTTCCTTAGAATATGGAACAGAAAAGAGACGAATTCCTCACAATAGCCAGAAAAGTTGGCATCTGAATAACTTAACACTTCTAGGGATGTGTCATTGGGATACTATAATTCTAAGCTAATTATTCCTATAAGATATCTAAGAATTCTTTTCACAGTAGTTAGGTGTGATTCTTTCGGATTAGATTGATATCTAGCACATAAGCACACACTAAACATTAAATCAGGATGACTAACAATTAAGTATAGAAGGCTACCTATCATACCTTGATACTTTTTATTGTCGACTGGTTTTTTTTTTCATCCTTGTCAATCTTTGTTGATGTGGTCATAGGAGTTTCACTTGGCTTTGCATCATCCATTTCAAACCTCTTTAGTAACTCTTTTGAGTACTTGGCTTGATTAATGAAGATTCCATCTTTTGTTTGCTTGATTTGAAGTCCAATGAAGAAGTTGAGCTCACCCATCATGCTCATTTCAAATGTTTCCTACATGATATTAGCAAACTCTTTGTATAAGCTTTCATTAGTAGCTCCAAAAATGATATCATCAATATTGATTTGTACTAGAAGCATGTCTCTCCCTTTTTGTTTAATGAATAGTGTGGAATCAAGTTTTTCTCTAGAAAACTCATTTGAGTTAAGAATCCACTTAACCTTTCATACCATACTCTAGGAGCTTGTTTCAAACCATATAGAGCTTTTGATAAT
>JAUTBS010164957.1:0-12128 GCA_032361285.1 Aequorea victoria | reverse complement strand
TGCGCGAGCCGATCTGTTTGGTAACATTCCAAACTTGTCAAGAGGCTTCCAAAAACATCCCAAACCAGTCGATATGCTCCCAAACCAGCCGATATGCTTTCCAAAATACCAGATACAAACAATCTCTTAAAAAGGAAGGGATCGACACAAACCGGGATAACCCGAAAAAAAACCAAAATTGCCACAATAAAAAAACTTAAAAAATAAATTAATACAAATGAAGTTTATTTTTCTAACACAAGTATTTAACGAACAGATTTATTTTTTCTACTACTCTATTTCTAAACTCTTTTCTTTTCTCTTCCAGTCAGTTACCTACGGCACTAGGATTCACATATACAACTGTCGAAGTCAAATGGAAAAGAGATGTATTAGAGGTCCAAGCTGATTTGCCTTGATTATAAAAAGAGAGATTGTTGACACCACAAACAATGGTAAAAATCATTTTAGATCAAAACACAAAATAATGTGAATATAATACCTTTTCATCGAAAAATAGGGTCAGGATGTTGCAGGGCTTGTCCAAAACCTTCACTTAATTTCTAAATCAATCAAGATTGATATAAGTGAAAAGAAAAATTTGGGTTGGCTTTCGATGGAAGAATGGCTTAAAGTTTGAATCCTTCTTTTTAATCAATTTGATTGGTTTAAACTTGAGACTTGAATTTCGGTGGAAAAATAGTTTGTCGACTATCGGTTACTATCTATGATTAATGGCAAAGTATTTGTTGTCGAAAATGACTGTACCTATAGTCTTACGCCATGTGCTTCGAAAATTATTTTTTAAAATAATATTTAAAAATATTAATTCTTACACTTTTCTTTTATAGAAATTTCATTACTTTTTGTCCTTTACTGCATGAATTTATAAAAATATTCTGAAATTATAAAAATATATTTTTTTGTATGAATTTATATATGTTGTGCATCACGATTGTTGTCGAAGGAACATACGCACGCATTGAGATGGTAACAACATCATCTTCTATTTGTCTTGTGAGATTTCAAAAAATATTATTTTTAAATTTTTTTATTTAATTTTTTAAAAAAATTATTTCTAAGCTTAATAATGTCTTTGACTAAGAAAATACACATTATAAATGTGACGCCTCACTTTTTTGAGTACAAATATTGAACACTAAAGCGTTAAACGAAAGTTCTAGACTTTGACGGGGACGACCAAACCCTATGATCAAAGGGAGAAATATTTGAAGTATAAAATGAGATAAATTTAAGGGGGGAATAATATGAAAATATCTAAAAGACTTAGAACAAAAAATTGAAAGTTAAGTTGGGAAGTACTCCAACGGACTCAAAAGGCAAAATAAAATGAAATAAGTTTAAGAAAAGCCTGAGATCACCCAAAGTCTAAAAAATTTAATAAGAAATTGGGTAGGAAATAAAGTTTAAGCCCAACTATAAGAGCCCAATTAATCCATGGGCCAAAGAACTAATTAGAGGTTCAAAGTAGTAACCAATGAAAATGCTTAAGTAAGGCCCAAAAATAAGGAAGACCCAAAATGGATATTTATTAGAACTTTGGGCCAAAAAATTATGAGAGCCCAACACATAAATATAATTATGCCCAATACTCTAATATTAAGCCCAAATATTATTAGTTTGAGCCCAAGAACAAAAATAATCCCAAATATAAGAATTTGACCCAAAGTTAAATTTGGGTCCAAAATTTATTTTAGTCTTCAATAATTATAAAATAAAAAAATAAAAAATATATATATATATTGAGGTATTCAAAAGTCCTTATAAGAGGGGGATGATGTGACATAATTTAATTTTGAAAAAAAAAAAAAAAATGAGAAAATAAGGATGATGTGACCTTGGTTTTCTTGCAAGCAAGCAAATGGTACACATGCATGTTTAATCCCATGGGAAGAGAGGAAACGTGATGTGACACATTAAATTTATTTTATTTAAAAAGAAAAAAAAAAGAGAGAAAAATGAGAAAAAATATAAAAAGAAAATTAAGAGAATTTTGGAAGACTTTTTCTTTATGTTTCTCCTAGTCATCAAGATATAAACATACATAATTATATACATAAATATCTTAATGGGAGGAGAGATAATTGATGAGACCATTTTTAGAATTTAAGAAAAAAGAAAAAAGATTCAAACTTATAAAAAATTGAATGATGGCTTGAATGACCCATGGAAGACTTTTTTTCCAAAGGTCATATCCCCATCTTTTTCCTAGGAAACCATGGTTGAGGTTTAACGTAACCAAGAAAAAAAAAACCCTAGTTAGAAGGTTGGTTGAATTAAATAGGAACCAAGGTTAAGTTAAATGAGGAGCAAAAGTGATTTTTCACCTTTAATTTTTACCTATAAATAAGAGCCTTTTCCTGGAGAAAAAATTCATTTACAATACTCCCATTCCCTCTCTAGAATTCGGTGGGAAGAGGGAGAGATGAGAGGAGAGAAAAGAGAAAAGAGAAGAAGAAAAAAGAGAAGGAAGAAAGAAGGAAGGAAAAGAAGAAGGAAGAACAACCATAAATCCTAGAACCCTCAACCAAGAACCAAACAAGTAAGTGACATCTACGATCACTTCAAAGAACATAAATCATCTCACACATCTCATCTCTTCTCAAATCAAAAAGAAGATAAGAACATGAAAAAAAATACATAAGGAATGATCTCAAATCTAAGAATGAGAATTTTCTTGATTTGAGATCATGTGTGAAGTAAAGAGTTAAGACATATGGAAAAGTTAATAAAAATGGCTAACATAACATATAAAGTGATCTTAAGATGGATAAGAAATAATGCTTGCATGGGTAAGAGGGTAGAAAGAAGATAGAAGTAAGAAACCTCGTAAAAAAGTGAAAAACAGTGGATTAAAGTCCCATCTAGGATTTTTCGTGCTACAATAAACATGTTTTGTACATAGTTAAATTAGCATGTCATTAACATGTTTGAGTTTTGGTTAGATACAAAAATATATTTTAGAATTTCTATACTATTTTTGAATATTTTGCGTTTGAAAGGCAGAAAAATAGTCCACTTTAGAGAATTTTAGTAAATTTTAGAAAACACTCTTAGAGATGTTTCATATATGGAAAGAAAATTATATGTGTCTAGTCTCACTTAAAATTGATAAACCAAGTTTTCATCGAACGTATTTTGATAAAATGGAATTCTCCCAAACAATGACGTTTTTGGACAGACTGTGTCCCACAAATTTGTAGAGCCCTTTTTGTTGAGATATGAATCTCGGGTGCATCATGAAAAATGTAGGTACCATCATAGTATAGCCTCTTTATTTTTTTCATAATTTGAAAAAATGTTTAATATTTTAAAACAAACTTCAAATGGGTGGGACAGAATTTAAAAATGCTGAAAACATGATTCAAGAAGACTTTATGCAAATCTAAGTACCTAAACTCAAGTTAGGAATCTTGGGGACCATGAGGGTACTAAGAGTAATTAAAATTGATATATTTAAGAAGAAAAAATATCTCACTTTCATACCCCCACAAGTATGCATGTGTTACCTTAGTTCACGAAATTAAGTTCCTACGTATTTATGTGTTAGGAACCGGAGGTCCGGTGTAAACCAGAGGGTGTAGATCAAGGAGGAGCACTTGTTTTGAGGTGAGTTTTCTTCATCACTAGCTTGGTATTAGAAGTATGTGAATGGTTAAAGTCGTGGTGTTTTATGCTATACATTTTGTGAAAGTAAATGATAATTTTACTTGTGAAAGAAAACTATTCTCGTGAACTCATATTTTATGAAACGATCCATGAACCTGTTTTGAAATTTGAACTCAATATTTTATGAAAGGATCTGGAATATAGGCTAGAACATGAGAACTATAATCGTACGAGATACTTATAGAATGTGTTGGGCAAATCAAAAAGGCGAGTTAATTGATATACTATATTGTAAAAGTTATGAAAATTCTTATGAAATGATTCATATTTTATGAAATGATCATTGAGCATATAGTATAACATGAGAACTATAATAATATGACTTACTTATAAGATGTGTTGAGTAAATGTGAAAGACAAGTTAATTGATACGAAAAGGGAAATTAACTTGTGAAAGTTAAAAAAGTTTTACGAAAAGATCTATGAACGTTGTGTTGAAAAATTTAAATAAAAGTTCGGATGAATGATTCATGGATACAATATGTGTATCATGATAGTCTTGACATTACATGTAAATGCCATGTGGTGGGTATATTGCATAGCTTACCCCGTATGGATATACGCCACGGTGTATTATAATGTATTATTATGTGGATATAAACCACGATATAAGGAAAGGAATATATCGCACAGCTGACCACATGTGGATATATGTCCTAACTCTACCACTGAGCATTGTGGAGGTGGCCCGGGGAATGATCCTTAACCATATCCACTGAGTAGGCAGGACATTCACGGTAACAGTACTACAACAAGTCCTGATTGAGAGGTTAATACAATCCAAGGCTCCATAAAAAAATATGATTAATAAATGGTTAAATATGCTACCACTACGAAGTGAATATGATGAGTAAAAATATATATTTATTACTACTAAGTGATTAAATGGTAATGATATTAGAAATTTTCTGCTGAGAGATGGTTATTGAAAATCCTCCATTGAGAGGTGGTTGTTGAAAATTCCTCCACTGAGAGGTGATGATATTATGGATAAAAAAATCCTCCACTGGGAGGTGAATGATATTATGATGAAAAATTCTCTTTTAAAATATAATGAAATATAAAATGATGAACAACTCTTTTCTAAGAAATAACGGTTGAGATAATGGTCGAACTATGATCAGAAATCTATAACTTGACAAATATGAGTTTTGGAAAACTTTATTATATATATTTTTCTCTACTAGGATAAATGATAGAATGAAGATGAAGTAAAATGAAACGTCTAAACTGATGAAATTTTGAGAAGTTGAGATCTTTTGAGATAAAAGTTATCTTTGCGAAATGATATCCTATTTTTAAAGTAATGAAGTATTTTTCTTTCATTGTGCAACTTATAGTACTGTTACTAGTGATTGGTGAGCATGTGGATTTTGTAGCTTACCCCTACACAAATCTTTGTAACAGGTACATGCGAAAGATGTGCACGGTCTGGTCGACTGCAAGTATAGGTTTGGGTTAAGATCCATGGAGATATACTACAGCTGGTATTTTATTATGAGTTGTAAATTGAAGTATGTGTTAGTGGTCGGAGAGCCCTTTTGTGTTGTAAGGTGTGTGTAATGAAAGAAAAAAAATTATGAAGGATTCTTTGAAAGATAATGGAATCGAGTTAATAAAGTAATGGATGATGAAGTTACGAGTTTTTGGACAGTCCCTCTTAATATGACCTGTTTATTGACATTCATAACAGATAATTTGGAAGTTTGATTGAGATCTCGCACTAGGACCTTGTCGGCTTTGTTGTTGGGGTCGGGAGTATGGCTTTTGTGAGTTTCCTGCATGACTCATCCTTTGGGTCCCTCCACGAATTGGTCCACCCTTTTTTTGGTTCCAAATTTTTCGTGAATCTGCAATATCAGCTTCGGCCATCAGAGCTGCTTGTACTACTTGGAAGAATGTTGGGAATTGCATGAAAGTAATCTTCCTTCTGACAAATGGCTCTAAGCCCCATTCGATGCACCGCACCTTAGACTCCTCATCGGGAATTAGGATGCGGTGTGGCGAGCAAGTTCTTCAATCTGGCTAACATATTGGGACACGCTCATCGTTCCTTATTTTAGGTCAAGAAATTCTCACATTCTTGCTTGCTTGATGGTAGCTGGGACGTACTTGTCTAAGAAGATTCTTCTCAAACTATTTTCAGGTGAGAGTGGTCATGTTCTGATTGTCCTTTTCCATGGACCATCAGTGATTTGCTTCTTTCTCGAGTTGATAAACAGCCAATGCAATCTTATCACCATCGCCCTGGATATCCATCGTGTCCAGAATTTATTTTATCATTCTAATACAGTTTTTCACCACACGCGGCTCTGCTTCCCCTCTGAACACCGAAGCCCATTGCTTTCGAAATTTAGATAAAATCTAGGCTCGATCCTGTTAGGTCCTAACGGGCATGGGGTTTAACGAAGTGGCTAATTGTTATAGGATTTGTGCTAACCCTTGTACCTCTGCATTATGGCTGGGTTCGACCTCCCGATTGTAACTTCTCCTTCCTCCTCCAGCAATCGATTTGGTCAGTATCTGAATAAAGGGTTAGGGTATTGTGTACGTAAGATGTTTGGGAAACACTACGTTGGTTATTATGATTTTAATTATCTATATTTAGCACAATATTAGATTCCAACTAAAAACTGATCATTTCATACATGCCAAGAAAGTTCTATAATCCGTCATGGAACAGTTCATACAAAATTTGATAGGATTTAGAGAATGCTACGGCAAGTGAAGTGACGCAGCCTGTCTTGTGCCTCATCATCATAAGAACTTAGATTCTACAAATATCATAATTTTGAAAGATGAGGTAACCCTCGGGTTGGAGATGGTGATCTTCGGATGGTGGTGAGTTCTAACCTTAGTTAAGGATATGGAACATAGAATAAGAAGTTATGAACTATGAACAAGAGGCCGAATTTCTAGGGCCATTGAGTTTGATTGAATTAATTACACTTTGACAAGTAATGTTAGTCTCGAAAAGATGGTAAATTGGTCAAGTGTTGTGCGGGAATAAACTAGTAAGGAAGGAGGAATAACGAACGATCGTGAAAGATCACTTCGCAAAGTAAGAAACAAGAAGTAAAAAGTTAAATGATTCTTGCAGAAGAAGTAGAGATCGAGTTTTATAAGAGTACAAAATGCGTGACATTTTTCCTAAACACCTTAACAGAAGTGAGTGGCTTAAACACTAAAATTTTCATATCAGGAAAAGATTTAACATGTTGGGAACTTCTCTTGGTAAGGAAAGATTAGGAATGGTGTTGAGAATGGGAACTAAATATTTAAGAAATTAGATCATAGTTATACTACCGATAGAGTTCGATTATTGGGTGATGTCGAGGTGACAAGCAGGATTTGCAGGATGCTAGGGTACGTGCGCCTTAGCACGATGATCATAAAAAACCTAGCACAGTTCATTGAAAACCGAAGTAGGTTAAAATATTGACCGACAATTCTAAATGAACTCTTGATTTATTGATTCATTGGAAACATACTTTATGAAGTCTCAAAGAATGATTGAAATATTGAAAAAAATGAATGATGATGATTTAGAAGAACGGTACACACAAAGGAGAGTAGAAAAGAGATAAGTGTTGACTAAGGAATGACCCTAGAGGGGGGTGAATAGGGTCTTAAGAATAATTTGTGTTTTAAAACTATTTAAAATAATTAATAGCTAGCAACCTATATATGCAAGTAAATATACACAAGCAAGAGAGGAGAGATAAAGAGTTACAGAATAACACCGCTGATTTATAGTGGTTCGGTTATCCCAGCCTACGTCCACTCCTCAAGCACTTCTTGAGAATTTCTCTACTATGGCAAAGCACTTATGGGTGTGCTCTAAACCTTTTTACAAAGATGCACACAGCTGCATTCCGAAGCTTCCAAGCTTCTAGCACTTGTAATCTTTCCTTTGTGTGCTTCACCACACACAAAGATTAGTAGCAGGTGACTCACCCCAACTTGTATAAAGTTGTTGGTAAAGTATTTTGGTGTTAGAACATCAAAATGAAATGAACTCTCTCACTAGAGTAAATATTATAAAGAGCTCTTGGAAGAAAGACCAAGAAAATGATGAATAGTGATTGCTGGGTTTCTTCTGGATCAATGATGAGAAGATCTTTATCTAATCTTGAATGAGGGATACAAGATCTTGAATAAGTGATGCAAGATCTCTCCTTTCTGTTTCTGATTTCTCTTTTGGAAAGAGTGATTGATGAATAGATATTCTGATCAGAGTGATTAATGAGTTTCTCTCTCTAGATATTTCTTTGTATGATCTTAACTTCTGGTGTTCTATTTGATTCTTCAGAGATGATTCCTTCTTATAGGCACTAGTTGCAATCTTTGCATTTAATGATTCTGATACTGAGGAATGTTTGCAATAAATGTCTGACTTTGTCTTCATTTGCTTTTGGTCTAAAAATTTAAATTCTGAATTAAATGCACCATAAATCAGATTTGGTTTTTGCTGTAAAGAGGATCTTGCAATTAATTTCTTGTGATCTTGTGTTCTCTTTGTCAAAGATTTGAGACATCTTCTTGGGATTGCTAAAGAAATAAAGCCCCATAAATACTCCTGATTTAATATAGTTGTTGAAGATCACGTCCTGGTATTTAATGCTCTGAGATAAATCATTTTTCTCCATTAAAAAACAAAATAAACAGCTTCAGTGTTTTTCTGGGTCGACTCAAATGGATTTGGGTCGACTCAAAGTGTTCCTAGAGGGTACTATCTTGAATTGTGTCGACTCAAAGAAGGGTTGTGTCGACTCAGGATATTTTTGAGGCTACTGGTTTGAGTTGGGTCGACTCACCACTGGTTTGGGTCGACTCAGGGCAGATGTAGTACAATGGGTCGATGTCTAGGTCGAGTCAGGTCGACACTGGCATGATATTTTGTACTTGGGCCGACTCACAAAGGTATTAGGTCGACTCATGAGATCATTATGGACGCTAGGTCGATGGCTGGGCTGACATACATCGGCTCTAGCATGGTTTGTTGGTGTTGGGTCGACTTATAGTGGACTTTGGTCGACTCATGGTGGCATATGAGGCATTGGGTCGACATGTGGGTTGACATAGGTTGACTCTGGCATGGGTTACTGACTTGGGTTGACTCACAGGGTATTTGGGTCAACTTATGAGAATAGGAGGCACTTGGGTCGGCACAGGGATAGGTTTGGTCGACTCAATTCATTGCCCGTCAAAACTACAAAGAGCTATTTTGGGTTGGATCGACTCATGCGATACTTGGGTCAACTCAAATCCTTGCCTGTCGAAACTACAGAGAGCTATTTTGGGTTGAGTCGACTCATGGGATACTTAGGTCGACTCAAATATACTCATGTTGTGATTTTTTCTATCTGGGTTGACTGAACAGAGGTATGGGTCGACTCAAAACACTCTGTTTTGACATTTTGAGTTTAAGGCTCTGTTTGAAAATGGTTTAATAGTTAGGTACTATTTGGGAAAATATGTGACAACTTGTTAAGTACCTGAAATCACTTAAATCAATGTTTAATACAAAGTTAACCCCTTTAATGGGAGTTAACCTAATATATAAATACTCAGTGATATTTTAACGTTTAAACGAGAGATATATGATACGATATGATCAAGAAATGCGATATATTGAATATGATCAAAAATTATTTTGTTTGAAATCATTTAAGCTTGATGTTATAATATTTGAGCTTGTTTTAATTATTTAAAAAGTTTTATTTGTTATCATTAAAACTAATTTTGATTCATTAAAACCTTGGGGCTAACAGTAGGGCCATATATTGAAAAGATGAAAGAATTTTTATAAAACCTTATGAGTTGGGCTAGTGAGCCGTAGAATGAAAATATAACCTTCTGCATGAGTTGTATGGGCAAGTTTTTCTAAATACATTCTTTATGAAATATATGTTAGAAAGTTATGTAAAAACATGAACTTTTTTCTTTTTATAAGTTTTTTTTATCTGTAACAGTGTTTGTTAAAACCCATAAAATATTTACTTTTGGTTTTAAAGTATTGTGTTGATATATTTTTTTATTATGATGCTAAGCCCACTCTCTTGTAACCACTTGTGGTTGCAGATCTTATTACAGGATAGATGGTCGGTCCACCAGGGTACAGTTGAGGTCAGAAGAGCAAGTCTGACGAGAGGTGTGTTTGAGAAACATGTGAGATGTTTTCATCAAAGAAATGGTATATAAATATGAGCAGAAACTCCTTATACATCTATAGGGATTGTGTATCCCGAGTGTTATTAAAAAGTAAGAGTATTGTTGATGTAAAGTCTTATGTAAGTAGTTTCTTTAATAATGAGAGAAAGTATGACATTGAGATTTGAATTAATAACCTTTTAATTTCAGTTGTTAGTGAACTAGATGAGTTTTTACCTCACCACTCTGAGTAGGTTAAATCTGTAACATTCCGTAATTTCTAAATAAAATTTTAAGGAAAGATTAATATTTATTAAGTTTAAAGTGATAATTAATAATTAAATTTTGGCCTAACTTAATTAAATTGGGTAATAAGGAGTTTTGATTTGCAAAAATCCCCAATATGGGTGGAGTGTGGGATAATTTCTGCTGGGTGGAGGCTTTTAGGAGAAACAAGAATCAAGATGTCAGGATTTGGAGGCTATCGCCTCCCCCTTATCCCACCAGACTTGTTCCTCCACCAGTACTGCTATCAGTGTGAGATTCCCCTAGATTAGGGTCTGTCTTCTCTCTTTTTCTCTCTCTTGGACATTCGAAACCCCTCTCTTCTCCCTAGAGAAATCAGAGACCCTTTCTCGGTTGTGTGAGAAAGCAAAAACCACATGTCTCCCCTACAAAATATGAGAGTACTTCTCTCAGTTGTGCAAAGAAATCGTGTGAATGATTGAGTGGAGTTCGTTCCTAGAGCTTTAAAGGTCCTGGAACTGGAGCAGTGGGTTGTTCCCCTACTTTTTATAGAAGAAACGAAGGGAGGAAGAGACGAGGAGAACCGTGACCACCATTTGAGTCATTTTTGAGATCTTGAGGTAAGGACTGTATCCCAAACTCTCATATGAGTTACATCTTAGATTTTTCACCCATAAATGATGTATGAAACCTAGATTTTTGGTCCTCCGTCCTTCCCTAGCTCTAGACCATGCATTGGTAAAGGTTTACCCATGGTTGGGTACTTTAATAGAGGAAAATGGGTTTCTCCTTCAAAACTTGGATTGGAAAGACTTTTGGGAGAGGTGTTGGGATGTTGGATGAGAAAGATATGGAGGAGAGAAGTTTGTAGGTGTTATTGGGCTGGAAATGAAGTAAAAAAACAAAGTTTTCTCACCCCAAACAGAACCTAAACCAGGAAATAGCAAAAATAGAGCAGTAGTGATTTTCCATGGTTTAGGTCGACCCTAAGAGGATGGGTGTCGACTCAGGCCACTTTGCTCTCTGTATCTTGCCTCTGTTAAGATTTGAGTCAACCGAAGGAGGATTAGGTGCCGACTCAAATGTTTCAGCCCTCTGTTGTTGTACAGGCAACGGTTTGAGTCAACCCTCGAAGCCCATGAGTTGACACAAAAGATTTTTAGCCTCTATAGTTTTGACAAGCGGTGAGTTGAGTTGACCCATGGAGGTGGGGTGTCGACTCACAACATTTTCAACCTCTATAGTTTTGACAGGTGGTGAATTGAGTCGACCCATGGAAGTGGGGTGTCAACCCAAGGGCCAGACATCTGCGTGAGTCGACCCAATCGTCCCTTGAGTCAACCCAACCTCAAATTTGTGTGCCATGAGTCGAGGGGGTGTCAGCCCTTGTCTGGACCCAGACCCCTCCGTGGGCACCCTGAGTCGACCCTGAGCCTCGTGAGTCGACCCAACCCAGACTTGAGTACACTCAAAGTAGTGAAAAATAATACTTTCCAATTGGGTTTCTGAGTCTTTGTGGTCACTTTTGGCCTTAGGTTCCTTCATGGAAAATGTACCTAATAACTATATCTATCCTATGAAATTATACCAAGAATTATTGAGGAGGTTTGATTACTTAATTCAACCTTACCGAGCATCATAGGATGGGAAGACTTCTAAGTTGATAATAGAACCTATTCCAGTGGGAACTAGGGGCCTTGGGAGACCGTAGGGTCATGACATGAGATTTAGGAACCACGTGGAGTTGTTTCTTATACATGTGTTATTGTGTAATCTAGGTCCCGGAAGTTTGAACACTGACGAAGAGGAGGCCATTCGTGCAGCTCTCAAGTAAAAGGTAAGAGTTGCCAGTTTATGTAAAATGGAATATAGAGGACTTAAATTTTTATAAATGTTTTGAATAACCTGTTTTGGATGATGATCACATGGGTGCTTTCCTGAAAACATGTTTTGGTGTTCAAATGCAATTACTCTTCTTTTATCAATGTAAGCATGTTTCTATATGAATGATGAGATCCAAATGTATCCTAAGTTGCATGTGTTGTTTGTATATGCCAAGT
>JAUTBS010164846.1:0-12129 GCA_032361285.1 Aequorea victoria | reverse complement strand
GTGATCTTTGTGCTTAAGTTGTTCAGGTTTTATTGATCAGGTTGCAGTATCAAGAGCCTTGAATGGGATTGGCCTTGCAATAGTTGCACCTGCTATTCAATCCCTTGTAGCTGACTCAACAGATGATAACCACCGTGGTATGGCTTTTGGATGGCTACACCTAACCACCAACCTTGGATCAGTTATTGGTGTGCTCCTCTCTTTGTTGATAGCTCCAATGACACTTGTGGGCATTCCCGGTTGGAGAATATCCTTTCATCTTGTAGGTATAATCAGCATCACTGTAGGTATATTAGTTCGCCTTTTTGCCAATGATCCACACTTTTCAGTTGGTGGTGCTAAGGTTATCAATCAAATTCAAAGTAAATCGTTCTGTTCAGAAATGAAAGACCTTGTTCGGGAAGCCAAGTCAGTTGTGAAGATCCCATCTTTCCAGATTATTGTGGCTCAGGGTGTCACTAGTTTGTTCCCCTCATCGGCTTGTTCGTTTGCCCCCATGTGGTTGGAACTCACTGGCTTTTCCCACGAGAAGACTGCGTTTCTGATTGCGATGCTTGTGATTGGTAGTGCGCTTGGGGGACTTTTTGGAGGTAGGATAGGGGATGAGTTATCCAAGCGCCTCCCAGATTCTGGAAGGATTATTCTATCACAGATAAGCTCTGCATTAGCCATTCCTCTAACAGCAATACTACTACTAGCTTTACCCAACAATCCCTCTACCATGGTAATGCATGGCTTGTTTTTCTTCATTACAGGGTTCTGCATATCTTGGAATGCTCCGGCTACAAACAAGTAAAGACTCAATCTTCCCTTTATATTTTCCTGTTTTTTATTGATCATTGTCTTTGTCCATAAAAACTCCACGTGTCGTGTGCACAGTCTTATATTTTACATAGTCGGTCACAAGCCCATAGAAAGGAGAAGGGTTGTAGGTTAGATAGCTGACAATCAAAACGTTAAAAAACAAAATTCATCAAATTTCTATGAATATGAATCCAAAATATAGCAAAAGGGAGACAAAAATTCATAGAGCCAACCATAATTTTATTTTACATGGACTTAGGTACTAGATAGTGTGAGATGCGGATATGTGTATGATATTCTTAAGTGTTAGATTCATTCAATTCTCATCATGTCCATAGACACGAGAACATGCCTAAACTTCATATTTTCTAAATATTTCTTTCATTTATTTAAAATAAAATGGTAATTACAAACTTGAATTGTTGCATAAAGCTTTTCATGCATGTAATAAGAGTTGACGCGTAATGTAATCGAAAACTGATCTTCTACTTAAAATTATAAAACATATTTCTTGGGTGAAATCCAACTTGATATGTTGGACACGCATTTCATACCCAACCCATGTTTAACGTATAACATAGATGGCGGGCAGGGGCTCAGAAGCTGAAGAAGCATTGGTTCATTATGGGAATGGAAAACGTGAGAATGTGGTGAATCATCAGGATCATTAAGGACCTAACTATATATATAGAGAAGGAAAAAAACAAGATTTGATTTTTAAGTGGAAGATTGATGTGAGTACATGTACGTAGTTAAGTGGAGCTTTGTGAGTTCAATTGACTCTACTGTACTTTGGAAAAAAAATTGAATCTATGTAGTATATGTAAAATTTTGAAAAAGTTTGATAAATTGACCCTTTAAAATTGTTAGGAAAAATAAACTTAAGGTGTCAATTTTTATTAAAAAAAATAAAACGTTAGTCGGGAGCAACTTTTTTTTTTTGTAAGCACTTACAAGACTATTTTTTTATACGATAATTATATGATAAAATGTTTTAAATAGCATAAATAATAAATATATGATGTAGTATTTCTAAACTAAAACCTAGTACGAATAATTTTAAGAGTATTTTTGGATGACTTTTGTTGAAAAAATATCATAGTAATGATCCAATTGTTGTTTTGCTACGTACAATTTGATAAGTACAAATTTCTTTTACTAATGTTATTACACTAATATCAAATATGTTACATTATATTATGTAAATGTTAATTTTAATATATTTTTTATAATTAGAAATATAATTTCATGACATTGAAGATGATATAATGAATAACTCTATTAAATAAAATTTCTAACTACACCCCCGTCTGTGAGTAATTCAAATCTTGGCATAAATAAATTGACCATGATCATTCGATTTGAGTATTTTGATAATAATATGGTGTAGACAGTCCAATTCTTGCAGAGATCGTCCCCGAGAAATCCAGAACAAGCATATATGCATTTGATAGATCTATCGAGTCCACACTATCATCATTTGCTCCACCTGTAGTTGGGATATTAGCTCAGCATGTTTATGGTTACGAACAAGTTCAAGTAGGATCAAAAGATATTGTTACAGACCGGCGAAATGCTGCTTCGCTCGCAAACGCACTATACACAGCTATAGGAATTCCAATGGCACTTAGTTGCCTCATCTACTCTTTTCTCTACTGCACTTACCCTAGAGACCGGGAGCGGGCTCGAATGGAGGCTTTAATAGAGTCGGAGATGCAACCAGCAGAGTTGTCGGCCGGAGGTTGGCCTGCAAGAGGACAAGACTATTACCAACTGCACCTCTCGGAATCAAAAGAGCTGCACTACACGGGAGATCAAAGCCTTGTTGAATTGGGTCACGAAGGGAGAGAGAGTATTCATTTTGAAGATATCGATGAACAGAAATTACTTCACCACCAGTTGACATTCCCCAATTTAAGTGATACTGTACGTACCTGAGAAGGAGAAGCCTTCCTGATTTCTCTAAGCTGCCAATGCATTAACGGAAGCTGCTCGTGTTGCCGGAGATCTTTGATGTCGTTGTTAGAAATGTAATTTGTAATATTCTAGATTCATGTAAAATTTAGTTATAAAATATTTATAAAAGTGTGTAACAAATAATAATTATAGAAGTGTGTACAATAATTTAATAGATAAAAGAAAAGAGTTGGAAGTAATTTTTATGATTCTAAAATAGTGCATGAACTATTATAAAAAAAAGATTGGGTTGTGACTTTTTGTGACAAGTCAAAAGAAGCAAAAAAATAGTGAATAAGTTTATTAAAACACAATCTTCTCATTCTACAAATTTTCTCACCCTCTAATCCATGTAAGAATTATTCTTAACAATCTTAAAATCACTTTATATATTCTTTTATACATTTTTATTAACTTTTTCATAGATCTTCATTTATTTTTTCATCATGATCTTAAATCAAGAAAGTTTCATTTCTTAGATTCAAGATCATTCTTTTATATTCTTCTGTATTCTTATTTTCTTTTATTTGGAAGAGGAATGAGAGGTGTGAGATGATTTTAAAATAAAAATATCCGGTGGAGTATGTAACATCCCGTATTTTAATAAATAAATTTTTAAGGAGAATTTAATTATTTATGAGTTGGGGGATGGTAAATTATAATTTGACCTTGGATCAATTTGTAAAATTGAGTAAGGAGAGAGACCAATTGCAAGAATTCCTAAAGTGGGGTTGTGTGTGTAGTATCTTTATTAGGGGAAGGCCCAATTTTGAAAAAGACAAAATCCTATTGTCAGGATTTTTTGGGGCTTACCCAGACGTGTCCCCCCTTTTTGTCCCCCTGAGATTCTATTTTCTGGTTTGCTCTCTCTCTCTCTCTAGAAAAGTGAGACTTCTTCTTCTTCCTCCAAGCTTCCCTAAGATTTTCTTCTTCTTGTGTGAAAAACCTTGAGAGCAAGTGAGTGGAACAACCTAGCGACTTTGAATACCTTGGATCTAGAGGTGGTGAGGTGCCTCCACACCATCCATTGAAGAATCGAAGGAAAGAGAAGAAGAGAGAAGGCGAAATCCACCATTTAAGTGTTCTTGAGTAGGTTGAGGTAATAATCTACCCCTAAACTTCCATAGAGGTCATATCCATAAAATACAACTCATAAATAAGGTACGGAACCTAGGTATTTGACCCTCAATCTTTCCCTTAATTTTAGGATTTGTATTGGTAAGAGTTCACCATGGTTGAGTACTCCAATGGAGGAAAAACTAGTTTTTCATTTTATAAATTGTGTTAAAAAGATCTTTGGGAGGAGTTTTGGGGTGTGGGATGAGAGGGGTATGGAAAAGTATGATTTATCGATATTTTTGGGCTTGGTTGGAAGTGAAGAAACTATGTTTTTACCCCCCTAAACGGAACCTAAATCAAAAAACAAAACAAAACAGAGCAAGAGTTTTCCCGCAGGTGTGCGTCGACCCACGAGGCTCTTGTGTCGACTCACGGCATGGTCAAGTCTCTGTTCTTTTGACAGGCCGAGCATTGAGTCGACCCACGAGGCCCATGAGTCGACCCAAGCACTTTCAAGTCTCTGTAGTTTTTGCAGGCCGTGCTTTGAGTCGACCCACGGGGATGGGGAGTCGACTCATGGCATGTTCAAGCCTCGGTAGTTTTTGCAGGCTTTAATAGAGTCGGAGATGCAACCGGCGGAGTTGTCGGCGGGAGGTTGGCCTGCAAGAGAACAACACTATTACCAACTGCACCACCAACTGCACCTCTCGGAATCAAAAGAACTGCACTACACGGGAGATCAAAGCCTTGTTGAATTGGATCACAAAGGGAGTGAGAGTTTTCATTTTGAAGATATCGATGAGCAAAAATTACTTCACCACCAGTTGACATTCCCCAATTTAGGTGATAGTGTACGTACCTGAGAAAGAGAAGCCTTCTTGATTTCTCTAAGCTGCCATTCATTAACGGAAGCTGCTCGTGTTGCCGGAGATCTTTGATGTCGTTGTTGGAAATGTAATTTGTAATATTCCAGATTCATGTAAAATTTAGTGATAAAATATTTATAACAGTGTGTAAAAAAAAAAAAAATTATAGGAGTGTTTACAATAATCTAATAGATAAAAGAAAAGAGTTGGAAGTAATTTTAATGATTGTAAAAGACTACATGGACTATTATAAAAAAAGATTGGGTTGTGACATTTTGTGATGAGTTAAAAGAAGCAAAAAAATATTGAATAAGTTTATTAAAAAACAATTTTTTCATTCTACAAATTTTCTTACCCCTCTCACTCATTTAAGAATTATTCTTAACCATCTTAAAATCACTTTATATGTTATCTTATATATTTTTATTAATTTTTTCATAAATCTTCATTTATTTCTTCATCATGATCTTAAAATCAAGAAAGTTACATTTGTTAGATTCAAGATCATTCTCCTATATTCTTTCATATTCTTATCTTATTTTATTTTTGAAGAGGGATGAGAGGTGTGAGATGATGTTATAATTTTAAATAAATTTTTTAAGAACCATCTTACTTGATAATTTCTTAGTTGAGGGATGGAAAAGCTAAGATTGTTCTTCCTTTCTTCATTCTTTCTTTCTTCCTTCCTTCCTTCTTCTTTCTTCCTTCTCTTCCCACCATGGCCACCGAATTTTCTAGAGTGAGATTGGGGTTTGAGAAAATAAATTTTGTGTTGAGAGAATGACTCTATTTATAGCCAAATACTTAAGAGTGAAAAAATGTTTTTACCCCCTTTTAACTCAACCAACCTTCTAACTATGATTTGTTATCATTTGTTAGGTTAAATCGTAACCATGGTTAGCTTGAGTGACATGACCTTTGGAAGAAAAATCTTCCATGGGTCATTCCATCTTTTTCATCAATTTTGACAATTTTTTATTTCTTTTATTTTTTCTTTAATTCAAATAAAGGTCTCATCAATTATCTCTCATCCTATGGAGATATTTATGTGTATATTTATATATGTGTATATTTTGATGACATAAGAAAAAGTCTCAAAATCTCATTAAATCTCCTTTCATATTTTCTCCTTTTTCTTTTTCTCTTTCTTTATTTTTCTAAAATGGTCAAATCATACTTGTCTCCTCTTATTAGGGAAATATCCGTGTACATGTTGTACCCATGTATGTATGGGAAGAATGAAGACATGTTTTGAGAGAAAATTTAAATTTATAATTTATTTCATGGGTCCCACATTCTCCTTTTCTTTTTTTATCCTTTTATTTTATTTTTATTTTTTTATGTCCCATCACACTTTTCTCATCAAATATCTTCATCCATGTACTATTTATGGAAGACTTTTGTGGGTTGACAAACTCATTTCCACACTCCAAGTCTATTTATTTCAATCATTTCATGTTTCCTCTTTTTTTTCTTTTTTATTTTTTTTAATCCAAAAAATGTCATATCACTCCCCCTCTCCTAGGGGGACCCGGCCACCACCTTCAAGAAGCTCCATTTTAATTATTTAAATAATTCATGAGGTTGAAATTAACTTTGGGCCCAAATTAATTTATTTGGGTCAAATTATTCTTTTTGGGTCTCACTTTAATTTGGGCTTGTTATTTAGTTTGTTGGGCCACAAATAATATAATTGGGCTCAATTATTTATATATATATTGGACTCTAACAATATTTGGCCGAAAATCCTAGTTAAATTTTCTATTGGGCTTTTTATTAGTTTGGGCCTTATTTAGATCTTTCATGAATTTTTTTTCTTAAACTCTTAATTGAGTTTTTTGATTTATGATTTTATTGGACCCTTATGGTTGGGTTTAGCCTCATAATTTACCCAAATATTTATTTAAATTATTGAGGTTTAGGAGTTCATAGGCCTTGGACCCGTTTCGATTTTCTGCGCCTTTTTCGCCTTTCGTAGAACTTTTTAGCTTGAACTCTCTTCTAAAATTTTTTGTTCAAAATTTTTTGTACTCTTTTTATTCATTCCACCTTTTTAGGTTTATCCTATTTCATATTCTATATATTTATTTCTTTTTTCTTAGGGTTCAAATGTCATTCTGCAAGGCTTAACGCCTTTATTCTAAGTTTAGTGCGTAATGATTGTGTTGTGAAAAAGTGAGGTATCACAATATCCCCCACTTAAAGAAATTTTAATCGTCGGGTGTAAGGAAAATGCATATCCTTCTTCCGTGCATCCTCCTCCATCTCACATGCAACTTTCTTGTCTCGGTAGTTCCACTACACTCTTTGATTTAAAAATCGGCTAGGAGGTCACAATATTTATGCTTAATGGGATAACTAATCCAAAATAAAATAATCACCAACAAAGGCACTGATAAGCTAAGAGCAAGCTCTAATTCAACATGCCTATATCCGAGATAGCCATCAATCATCTGACTCATCTCCCACTATTTATCCATATCCTGGTTACACGTGAATTCTACTACATGAAAAATGACGGACTAATCAATCATGAGTGCAATATTTGCCACTCTTAGTCCTCAAACACAAATCTTGTTAGGTTATAATTAATACGATAGTGTTTACTACAACGTCAAACATACGGCTCTAAGTTCACTGCAAGGTGGACACAAAGGTCAACACCGAGCCCCTTTAAAATGTAGCAATCAAATAAATAAATTCGAATATTTATCTAGAAGTGCTCATGATGCCTGGATGTCACCCCAACGTAGTGTCATCCATACCAACCAAAATCTTTCATGTATTCTTATTTCACTTCTTGTCTTTCCTTATTAATGATCACATATGTCATTGTTCCTAATCTTCTTTTATATTTTGAACTTGTTCTTTGAAAATTTTCAACGCAACTTAAGCACATCAACGGTTCAAGAGTTCATTCAGAAGTGCTAATCAATGCCATCCAACTACGGTTATTTAGGTATAGGTTTTAATTTCCACAAGTTACATTTCTTTCTATCTCAGAAATCTCTTTTGTGAGGTGAACTAATCCATTGTAAGGTTCATTGTTTAAAAACTCAAGTTCTAGGTTCATAGTATAGTTTCTCGAACCCTTCATGCTCGAAAACTAATATTACTTATAGCTTACTTAATGTCAATCATCAATACTTGTTATAATTATCATTTCATACTATTATCTTTAACATAATCAAATCAATCAATGGATATAACCAGTGTATTCTCTAAATAATCCTTTCATCAATACTATCATCCGACTTATGATCGTGTGTGCATATTTCATCTCAAATTATATGTTAATTATCGTGATAGGATATCATCAGGGTTATACCACTCATAAATTTTCTCATAAAATTTTATTTCTTACAACGTCGATCATTATCGCCTCCTTACATAATTGGATCTCTTGATATCCCATTTTCATCACAACACAAAGGAAGTGACACATAATGTCAACTCCGCACTTAACCCTAAAATCCTACTCAAAATGTTCCATTCTACTTTTTAACCAGCACAACGAAAGATACTTCGCTCTACCTTTCCATCTCACTATGACATCGTAACATTATACAAAGCTTTTGGAATGAATTTCTTTTAACAATCAAAGGTGTAATCCAACACCATTCCAACGGAATCTCCTCTATGAATAGGGCTGTAAATGTATACTCCCTCAAATCAAGTCATCTTCGCCACAAAGATTCAAACGAATCCCTTTTGTAAGAATCATCCTACATCCATGTTCTATCTCTCTAGTTCTAGAGCTAGGCCTATCTCCCCAATCCAACAAATTTATTTAGAGTTTCAATCAGAACCAATATCATACGCACGTATTTCTAACTGAACTTTCAAACTAGTTTATCAAATGTTCAAAGATAAGGGTATGATATCCCATGGTCCACTCTTCTTAGGTCACACACAGCCTATCATATTTTCACAGAAAGGTTACGCACATATTTTTGGTGACGATTCCCTCATCCCATAACCTACGACTCATAACATCGGTGATGTGTAAGTTCACTGCGACCTCTAAAGTCGAGATATTTCTAGAACTGACTCTACCTAAGCCCTGATACCAAGTTGACATGCCTCGCTCTGAGGCACCAGGCAGGGGACGCGAGGGTACAAAACATAACTGTTGTCCCGAAATCAACCCAAAGGGGGGGTGAATGGGTTGTTTGGAAAACTTAAAAACTTTTCGAAAACTCTTTTAATGTGGAATAGAAGCACATCAGATAAATAAAGAAAGCTGTAAGTAAGAGTTTAAAGAAAAAGAGATACAATCAGATTTATAGTGGTTCAGTCTACCTTGACCTATGTCTACTCCCCAAGCACCTTGAAAGTTTAATTCACTACACGGATTCTTTAATTGGGCGAATCAAAGCCTCGTACAAATGGATTCTTCAGATGGTAAATCGAAACCACTTTACGGATTCTTCAGTGGGTGAATGGAAACTTCCTTCTTTTAGGCAAAGAGAAGCCAAAAATCTAGTAGATGATTGTGTAGAGGATTTCTACTTTGTATGAGCTGAATACAACAATAGATAGCTCACTTAAAATCAATGTTCTCTCACTCTCAAATAGATTTACAATGAATGAGGTGAGAAATTACAGAAGACAATAAAAATAGAGTATTAAGAGCTCAATAGAATGTTCTCTCAAATGTTCAGCTTTTCAACAGTGAATAACAATTATCTTCTTATCTTCAATTATTCAAACTTCAATCTTTATATAGCTGAGGGAAAAAGATAGCCGTTGGAAGTATTTATTGGCGCATTTAATGCTAAAAACTAGCCGTTGGAGCACTTCAGCATTTCAAAATTCTGCGCCAGTGTCGACACAAAGGTATCCTGGTGTTAACACATTTTCTTCTGGTAGCTGAGGGGTCGACCCAAGTGACTTAGGTGTTGACACTTCCTTATGAATCTTTGAGATCAAAATGTTGGAGGTCACTGGAATGATCAAGGGGTCGACACTTGCTTTAGTGGGTGTCGACACTTTGTTGTGTGAAACTTTGGTGTCGACTCATTTGATGAGGTGTCAACACTTCCTTCATATTTTTGCATTTCAAAAATAATGGTGCTCACTGGAACACTCAGGGGTCGACACTTGATCCATTGGTGTCGACACTTCCTTGAGTTTTTAAGAAATCAGGAAGTTGGTGCTCTCTAAAAGGGCTTGGGGGTCGACACTTATGAGAAAGGTGTCGACTCAACCAACATTTGAAATAGTTGTGTGAGCTTTCCAAAAGTCTGATACAAGAAGCATCTTTTTATCTTGATTTTAGTACCTTTTAAATCCTAAAAATATTAACTTATGGCACAATCAAACATCAGTAAACATCAAATCAATTGTTGTTATACGTCAAAATCAAAGATAAGATATGATTGAACAACTCTTGGGTCAACAATTTATTTTAGTCAATCAGTCAGCTTATAATATTTAGTTAGGCATAGTCTCGGTCATTCGTAACCGAGTGCTCAGTTTATGCTTATTAGATGCCCCATATTTCCAAGCCGAACGCACTCGGCGAAAGGAATATGTTTGTCCAAAGTGATGGTTGCATGCTATTTATGGCATCGTTTACGTTCCCCGAGATGATAGCTACACGCAGAAGGAGGAGTTTATTCCTCATCCCAAGGTGACGGTTACTCGGGCTGTCAAACGTCTTTTTCTCATTAAATGAGGGTTTTTTGAATGACAGAAAATGACAAACATTTTAGGCTCTGATTGACACATGGCCCAATCTTTGTCGTTAGGCCCTGCACGTCGAACAGTCAAGATTTGTTCTTTCTCGGGACCGTTGGATTAAATACTTGCTTTTATCTAGGTCATTCATGAATTTCTTTTAAATATGCGAGAAGGGTGAGTTTCCCTCACTTCTTACTCCCTAATTTCTCAGATTATTCTTCCTTCTTCCTTCTCACTCTGCATTTTTGGTGACTCCTCCATTTTCTCCGGCAACAAGTTTGGTGGTGCTCCATTCTTCTAGTCGACTTAGTTTTTCTCAATTTTGTGCTAGCAAGTCTCATTTTCCTTTCTTGTTTTACTTCTTCCTCTTGGAGTCCCCTCTCTCAAAGAACCAACCTAGCTTCTTCGAGTTCTGACTTAGAGGTTTTCCCATTCCCTCGCTTCTTTCCTCCATCCCCCAATTTCTTTGTCAATAGAGTGGTGTGTTTTTCTAGACATTTTCATCTTCATCCCCCTGTTGAGCTTTTTGTTTTTGATTGCCCTTTATTTAGTCTGGCCATCGGGAAGGCCTCTAACATTGTTAGGTTCATTCTTTCTTTGGCAAGAAAGAGGATAATGGAGTTTCCCCAGGAAATTCAATCCTTTGAGACCAATCTTTCTCCCTCTGGTTTCGAGACGACTATCTCGGTTCCTGGTCCCGCTGCCCCTTCAATCTAAGATCCTCCATCGCCTAATGGTGGGGAGACTTCCAATTCTGTCGCTCACCTCTTTGAGGAGGGTGACTAGCTTTTTGTTGCTGAGTCCATTCCCTCTATTTCTCGAGCCTCTGATAGAGAGGGCTTGCACAAGACCTTCTTCATTCCCTCTTCTGTAGTTTGTACGGTTCCTGGGCCCGATGACCGAGCGTGTACTCGCTCGCTTAGAGAGGTGTGCTTATATGAGCATGCCTTTTCTGCAGGTCTTGGGATTCTATTCTCCAAGTTTGTTTGAGAATTGTTAGTGTAAAGTTCGGTAAAAATTTAAATCTTTTTAATTATTAAATATTAATACAAATAAGTAAATGAATTAATTAAAATAAAACTAACTAAATAAAAATATAATAAAGTTAAGTAATAAGAGGATTCAAAAATAAATAATAAATAAGATAAATCTAATCAAGTTATTGTTATTATTATTATTATTATTATTATTAGCTTGATAAGGAAAGAATAAATAAATAAATAAAGATAATAAAGAATGTGGGAACCAGCTGTGGCTGGTCTTTGTATGGAAAGTCTGTTATGATTTCCTAAAAACATTGACGTAAGTTGGTATGATAAGGTTGTTGAGGGAAATCAGGGATCTCATCCCTGATTTCGTGCCCTCTCTTCCATATTATATGGGATCCCTCTCACAGAAACCTCATCTCTCTAAATATCTCATTCTCTCTGCAACCCTCCTTCCTCTCACTGATCCCTCTAGTTCTTTACACCCGAGATCACCACCATGCACCACCATCTCTGCCGTGCATCACCACCTTGAACCATCACCACGATCATCATCACCACATCTGTGATTCTTCTTCTTCGTCGTTGGGCGATTACAGGTATGAATAGTTCCTCGATTTCATACATAGTAGTTATACATCGTGTATATATATATATATATATCATATAATTGTTTATAGCTTAGTTTAATGTTCAGACCTATTCATCAAGAATGAAAACAAGTATGAATACCATGTTTATATAATTAGGATCTGAGACCGAGACTCAAACAA
>JAUTBS010164735.1:0-12129 GCA_032361285.1 Aequorea victoria | reverse complement strand
AACAAGCTAATCATTATGGATAGGCTAGCCACTCTCACCTGATATCTGCAACTCAAGAATCACCTCATAAACTTGGACACATCGCTCCAACATCCGGGACCTAGATCACAACAGAACTCACGAAGTAGTATCAACTCACAACTCATATGCATCCTAAGATCCCATTTCTTAGACCCCATGATCATCATATGACCCATCGTTCCACTCTGAACACCACAACTTTTATTTGTTAAGGATCTCCCCTCTTGCAACACTTGATAAATCTATTTTATCATCTTAAACCTTTATAATTAATTCAATTAAGATTCCAGGGATTAGATATGACTTTTATCTACAACTTTCATGAAGAAACCTAAGGCCAAAAGGGTCCACAAACACCCAAAAACAAAGTTGGTGCATCAACATTTTTCTCATCTGAGTCGACTTAGACCCCCATTGGGTCGACTCACAGGGCTTGGGCCGACACTTCACTCCTTCAGGTTGACACAGCAGGCTTGTTGGGAAGGTTTAGGGTCGACACAAACCTGGGTAGGGTCGACACAAACACAGGGACTGAGGTTGGGTCGACACACATCACACCTGTGTCGACTCAACTCCTCGCCTGTCAAAACTATCGAGAGCCAGAAGACACCTGAGTCAACACCCACCAACTCTTGGGTTGACTCACACCCTCACCTGTTACAACTTTCGTGAGATAAACATGGGTGAGTCGACACCCCTCCTCCAAGGGTCGACTCAAATCATCGACTGTTACAGTAACAGAGGCCCAAACACCTCTTGAGTCGACACCCCAACCATTTGGGTCAACTCAAGCTCTGAAAAACTACCATGCTCTATTTTCCTCACAGGTCTGTTCTAAGGCTCCATTTGGGGGAAGAATGTGTTTTTAGGTTCAAGCCTCTTAGGGTACACCACAACCATCCTCTTCTTTCCTCAACCCCCAAACATAACCCACTCCACAACCTCCAAAAGGTCACCTATTTAGATTATTTACACTTTAAACTCCATATTTTTCCTCCATTGATGAACTTTAAGATGGATTTTTAAAGAACAACCATCCAAATGCATGAACTACCAACCCTCAAGAAATACAACAGGGGGTTTTCTTTCCCAGGCCAAGAGAGAACAGAAACCTTACCTCTCAACGACGATCGTAGCTCAAGCTCCCTTCATTTACCGATTTCTTCTCATCGAGTCTTGGACTCCCAAAACTCCTTTGAAAATGTTGAGACGTCTTCCATGGCTCCACGAGCTTCTTTCTCCTCTCCTTTTCCTCTCTTGGAATAGCTTTGAGGCTTCTCCTCACTCACCACACCTCAATCTTCTTCCTTCCATGGATCTTTCAACTCATCATCTTCTTCTTCTTCAGAAACTCCTCCAATCGTTATCTCTCTTTCTCCCTCAAAACACAAGAAACTTCGTGAACACACTCACTGAGACACTCTCCATCAGATAAACATTGCACAAGTTAGATGGGACAACTCAGGGGATTTGTGTTTAATCCCCTACAATAGCCTCTCCTTGCAAACTTTCCAACTATCCATCCTAACCTTCCAAAAACATCCTGAATGTGAGATTAAAACACTTTGCATCAAAGTGCATTTTAGTCCCTTCTTGACTTGTGATTTGAGAATTAATCCTTATTAATAATCCAATTAATAAATTAATTGAGCCATTTTTTTTATATTTATATTATTAATCTTTTAATATTTTCTTGAGAAAATGCGGGATGTTACAGTGTGGACATGACTTATGTTCCGAGGGGGTGGGTTTGTATGATTCAGCAGTGGGTTGGTGGTAACATTAGGCTTGGCCACCGTTAGGGGAGAAATTACCTTGTTATCAATCAGATCCTGGATTTTGTGCCGAAGCCTCATACTATATTGGATGGCATGTCTGGGCATCTGATGGTATTCATAATACAATGCAGGGTTGAAACTAGCAGGAGGTGGGATTGGAATAGGTGTTGGTACAAGGGGGATCAAGTGCCCTTTTTCTAACAATCTTGGGTATAGCTCGGAGAGCGGAACACTGAGTTCGTTGAAGACTCTTCGAACTTGGGGGAATACAGATGGTGGCCTGAACAGCCTTGACTGAGGGTTAAATGAGTGTGGGTTGAAAGGTCGGGGGTTAAATGGTTGAGGGTTGAGAAGGTTTACTATCGCGACCCCCGACATGTTATGATTTGGCGGGCTTGGACCAGCCTGGTTGTTAGGGTAGCTACTTTAACCTTGATAATTCTGCCCCTGATAGTTTTGGCCCTAATAAGGCTTTCGGGCTCTTTGCTGACCTGTACCTATTTCGGTCTTGACTTTTATCCTGACTTTTATCCTTTCAATTTCACCTGACTAGAGGGCATCCTCAATCTGGATTCCCACATCAAACAACTGCTCGTAAGTCATAAGCGGCTGGGTGATGAGGTACTTCCTAAACTGGGGCTGCAAGTTCTTCACTACCGCCATGACAGGTTCCTTCTCTATAGGCCGGTTGGTCATTTTTGCTGCCTTTCCCCTCTAGCGGGTCATGAAGTCAACAAAAGCTTCTCGGGGGGTCTGTTTAGTAGTCTCTAGCTCCTTGATGGTTACGTCCAGCTGGACATTGTAGTTGTACTGCCCGATAAACGCCGTAGTAATATCTTCCAAAGTTTGAAACCAATGTTGAGCGGCCCCTGAGAGGGACCGGTGGAAGAGTTATGCTTTCACCTAATCATCGATGCCCATCAGAGATAGGGTACTGACATACATCCGTAGGTGAATCCTAGGATCACCGGGACCGTCAAATTTTTCTATATCTGGCATCTTGAATTTCTCGAGAAAAACTTGGCATCGGGAAATAGACAAAGTACTTCCACATATAACATGTACTCATCAATTCCTTGAGCCTTCCTCAGTACCTTTTCCAACCTGTCTATTTTGTCAAACAGTAAGGCTTCCCGGGCTAAGACCGAGTCTATCACAGTAGTAGCAATAGTAGCAGTAGTAGTAGCAGCAACAACTGGTCGAGCAACATTAACAGATGGATAAATATCGTTGACGACAACAGCAGCAGGTCTATTCTTTGGGAGATCTGTGCTGTACTACTCATTTTTCCAATACTGGTTATTAGCAACTTCGCCCTGTGGATCTCTCAGAACCTGATTCATTTGGAGGGCCTGGATATCGGCTTGACATTGAACTTGGGCCTGGGTCTATTCTTGGAGCATGAGGGTTATGCCTTCTAGAGCTCTCTGCATCTCCGACATGGTTTGGATCAACGCGGCATTTGTGTCACCATCTCTTGCCATTATGTTTCCCGGATTGGTGTTTGATCTTTCGAGTCTTTCGCTCAATAACCGAATCCAGGTAGGCCTAATGTCAGAGCTTGAAGAAGCAATGATATCCTAATAGATGGAATAAGAGACAAAAAATGAATCAACTCGTAAGACACTACAGCTTTAGACAGTCTTATTAGCAGAACAACATAGAAAATAACGCTAAGCGGGGAAAAAGATGGGTGGCAAAGACCCAGTAAAAAAAGCGAGTAAGAACCCCAAAAAAGAATAAAAAAAGGTTGTGGGTGACGATACCCTGCTTAAAACGAAAAAGAATCATGGAGCCTCGGCTTGACAGCTCTACGATAAAGGAACTCAATATTTTTTTAGAAAATCCTGAGCGAGGCTAATAAAGAGGTGCGGGTGATAGAACCCGGCTTAAAACAAAAAGGGCATAGAGATGCAGGATCTCTAGACCGAAAAAGGGGTTACGGTACGGACCCAGCTTAGAAGAGCGTCAGAACTGCCTCAACGTCTTGGAATTCACAAAGATCCCAGAGATGGTACAAAGAAGGTGCGGGACAGACCCGGCTTTCTATCTGAGACCGGAGTCTCAGACGGCAGAAAAAAGAAAGGTTTGCGGTGTGCGCCGGCTTTCCGTTTGAGACCGAAATCTCAAACGGCAAAAAAAAAAGGTTTGCGGGATGGACCCAACTTTTTGTCTGAGACCGGAGTCTCAAACGATAGACGAAAATAAGGTTTACAGTGTGCGCCAACTTTCTGTCTCAGACCAAAATCTCAAACGACAGAAAAAAATAAAAAAGAAAGTTTTGCGGTGTGCGTCGGCTTTTCGTCTGAGACCAGAATCTCAAACTGTAGAAAAAATAATGGTTTGCAGGACGAACCTGGCTTTTCGTCTCAGACCGGAGTCTCAAAGGGCAAACGAAAATGAGGTTTTCAGTGTGCGCTGGCTTTTTGTCTAAGACCAGAATCTCAAACGGTAGAAAAAAAGAAAGGTTTGCGGGATGGACCCGGCTTTCCGTCTGAGACCGGAGTCTCAAACGACAGATGAAAATAAGATTTACGATGTATGCCAGATTTTCGTCTGAGACCGGAATCTCAAACGGCAGAAAAAAGAAAGGTTTGCGGGATGGACCCAGCTTTCCGTCTGAGATCCTGAATCTCAAAACGGCAGAAAAACTAAGGGTGCGGGACGATACCAACTTGCCCTCTCCGTCAAATCTCAAAATACTGAGTGTCTATGGGCGAAGAAAAAAGGGAAAATATGGGCACGGGACGACTCCGGCTTATCCGTCGAGATGCATCTCTACGGCCAAAACAAAAAAGAGTTGCGGGGATGGGCCCGACTTTCGTCGAGACTTATCTCTCAATAAACAAAAGAAAAGAAAGACTGCAAGAAGTCCCGACTTCCGTCGATACTCTGAATCACTACGGATAGAAAGAAAAGAGGAGGCTTACGAAGAGTAACCAAAGGAAAAGAAAACTTTCACCAAACGGCAGAAAAGGATGCGAGCTTGTTACCCCAGCTTCCGGCGAGACTTATCTCTCTATGATTGAAACAAAAGAAAGGTGCGCGATGAACCCGGCTTCCGTCGAGACTCTAAATCTCCATGCTTAGAAAGAAAAAGGGAGAGGAGATGAAGTGCGATCTTTCCGTGGAGGGCAAACTTGGACGGCAAGGGACGTCGTGTGTGGGGACGATACCCGACTTTTCTGACGAGCCGAAGCTCGAACGGCGGTGGATGCGGCATAAAGCCGACTTATACCGACTGCACTGACTCGATAAATGGAGGATACGGTGACAAAAACTGACTTACACTATTAACACTAATTAATTAAGATAACGGAGGACTATCATTAGAAACATCGAGCCGTGGCTCGATGTCGGAGAAACTCGGAACTCAGGGAATTCTGAGCGAACAGAACATGAAAGGGAAAGGCACAAGGCCTTACCAAAAAATTTTGACTAGATCCCGGCCTAACGACTAAGAAACACTGGATGACCAACAGAGGGTCCCAAAAAAAGAGGTATAGGTTGGTATAACCTAGCTATTACAAAAGAGAGTAGGTTAGGCTAACAGTCCAACGACCGCAAAAATTTCCGGCCAACCTTGGAGTGGTCCCAGAATAAAAAAAACAAGGTATGGGTTGAATGAGACCCAGTCCTAGACGCAAAGAAAGGGAAGTCAGATCCGAAACCTAACAACCCGGAGGCTTGAGACATCCTCAAAAAATCTTGAAAGAGGAAAGAAACAAAGGTTTGATGAAATCCGACTCAAAAAAGTGACAAAGAGGTTAGGCAACAGCCTAATGGTGTCAAAACTAGGAAGCCCACGGAGGGTCCTGGGGAAGAGAAAGAGGAACGGGTCGAGACCAGGCCAAAAAAGAGAAATGAATAGAGCTAGGCGATGACCTAATGACGTCAAACCTGAGATAACCCACGGTGTGTCTCGGGGAAATAAAAAGGCACGGGTCGTGACCCAGCCAAAAAAAACGATGACGGTTAGGCAACGGCCTAACGGTATCAAACCCGAGGCAACCCACAAAGGGTCCTGGGGAAAAGAAAGAGGTACGGGTCGAGACCCAGCCAAAAGAAACAATGACGGTTAGGCAATGACCTAACGACGTCAAACCCGAGACAACCCATGGAGGGTCTTGGGGAAAAGAAAGAGGCACGGGTCGAGACCCGGTCAAAAGAAACGATGATGGTTAGGCAACGACCTAACGGCATCAAACCCGAGACAACCTACGGAGGTCTTAGGGAAAAGAAAGAGGCATAGGTCGAGACCCGGCCAAAAGAAACGATGACAGTTAGGCAACAGCCTAACGGCGTCAAACCTGAGACAACCCACAGAGAGTCCCGGGGAAAAGGAAGAGGCACGGATCGAGACCCGACCAAAAGAAAATGATGATGGTAGGCAATGGCCTAACGGCGTCATACCCAAGATAACTCTCAGAGGGTCCTGGGGAAAAGAAAGAGCCACGGGTCGAGACTTAGTGAAAAGAAATGATGACTGTTCGGCAACGGCCTAACAACGTCAAACCCGAGATAACCCACGGAGGGTCCTTGGGAAAAGAAAGAGGCACAGGTCGAGACCTAGCCAAAAGAAACGATGAAGGTTAACCAACAACCTAATGGCGTCAAACCAAAGACAACCCACGGAGGGTCCCGAGGAGAAAAAAGATGCACGGGTTAAGACCCAGCCAAAAGAAACGATGACGGTTAGGCAACGGCCTAACAGCGTCAAACCCAAGACAACTCACGGAGGGTCCCAGGGAAAAGAAAGAGGCACGGGTTGAGACCCAGCAAAAAGAAACGATGATGGTTAGGCAACGGCCTAACGGCGTCAAACCCGAGATAACCCACGAAGAGTACCGGGGAAAAGAAAGAGGCACGAGTTGAGACCCTGCCAAAAAAGAAACAATGATGGTTAGGCAACGGCCTAACGGCATCAAACCCGAGATAACCCACGAAGGGTCGTGGGGAAAAGAAAGAGGCACGGGTTAAGACCCGACCAAAAAAGAGAAAAGAAAAAAAAGAGCTACTCTAATCAATCAAAAGTAAACAAGAAATAAAAACATATAACCTATAAGGGTATTTTTTCCCAAAGGGAAAGTTCTAAGCTTAACTAAATGCATGTGAAAAGGCTTGGTAGTCCAGTAATCGGGTACCATCTGAATAGGAATCAAGAATATACCTTCCCGACCAAGTAGTCTTTGGCTAGGTCAAACAGTACGCAGTGATCCTTTTTGCCAGTATCTAAAGGGGCATACAGCCAGAAGACTTGGTAACATCGCCCACATAGCTCCGAGACAGTTTAAGAAAATTATCGAAATGAAGGGTAGGGAAGCATTTGTCTTATTTTATTTTTTCCTTTCTTATTTGGTTTTGAAAAGTACCCAATAAAAAAGGAAACTCAGGAGATGGAAAACCAACGCATGCAATGCTAATACTAATGATAAATTTAATACAAGAACAGTTGGAACGTTTTTTTGAATTTGGCTCACTTTAAAAATAAATCCCCAGCGAAGTCGCCACTGTGGGGATCCCGCCCTCTCTGATTCCACTTTTCCTCCGTCCCTCACCCAAATGAGGAGTGTGTGCAGAATGAACCACGAGGAAAAAAAGGAAAGAGGTATTTTCCCTCAAATGTGCGTCCGTGTTAAAGATCGCACGATTTTTTGAGTCGCTACTTAGTTTTCAGATAAATCAAGAAACCAAAAAAACATTCAAGGTAAACTAGTCCATCCTTACCAGAGTAAATGGTTCGGGAGATAAGGTACGAAAAGAGAAGTTGTTAGGCACCCCTCTTACCTGATCCAAAAACTAGCCTCTACTTAACCGTTCCATTTTGTTCTTGTATTAAATTTATCAAAAGTAACATATACAGAAAGGAGATTAAGGAGAGAACAAAAAAAAATAAAATAATAAAATAAAACCTAACCTTAAACTAAAGTTTTCTATGCATACTAACACTTAAGACATGTCAAAAAGGAAGATGGCAGCATATCAGTGCAGTTGATGCATATAGAACATACTGTTTAAAGCATAAAATTATAGAAAAGGCTACTGGAAAACCACTGGTTTTTAGCAGAGGTGGCGCACGCCACCTCTAACCTAGCGCGCGCCATACTGAGCTGGCGTGCACTACTTTTGGGCACTCTGGAAATGTCGCGCGCAACTATTGAATAGTGAACTCATCATTCTGAGGTCCAAAAGGGGCTACTGTTTTTAAAAAAAATAGTGTGCTCGGGTGCATGTGTTTTTATATGACAAGAAAAATAAAAAATAAAGCAATTCACGTAGGATCTTCGGCAAATAATCTAAATCCTATATTTCATGCTTTTCTACGTCTAAATAAGGGAAAGAAAAATGGAAATAAACACACTTTTCTAGAAAGTAGGAAAACATACTTTAATAGAAATAAAAAATAGAATCGGGGAGAACGAGACCAACGGCCTCAGTCTCCCGTTTTACCGAGTAGAAAGAACTTTTGAGGGGAAAAAAGAAAAATAGATAGAAAATGAGAACCTACCGTATATCCCGTGAGCTACGTAAAGTTTCAAGCAATATCCATGGCTCGGCTTTTCCTCACATACGGCACGCCTTCGGTTGTTCTTCCGCGTGGTCTTCGAGCCTTTGAGTCCTTCCTTGAGCCTTACAAGTCCTTCCAATGCGAAGGAGATTGAATTTGGGTTTGTTTTAGTGAAGTTTCAATGTTAGCTTAGGCTTAGTTTGTTAATTGGGCAAAGGTTCAGATTATGGACGATTTGGAATGAATTATGCAAAGATCCGACGCTCAGAGAACTCTCTTTTGGCTTGGGGGTCCTATTTATAGAAATTTCGAGCGAGGAGTTGACTTGGGATCGAAGGCTCCTCTCAAGTGGTGTGCACCATGTGGAAGGTGGCGTGCACCACTTTGAGGTGGCGCGGTGCCAGGTTGAAGGCGGTTTAGGGGTTCTGACATGATTTGGCTAGTGGTATGAAAAGGTTATGGCGCGACGCTAGGTATTGAATTTTAAGGTGGCGTGGAATAATTTGGAAGGAAGTGGCATGCGCCACTTAGAGGTGGCGCAGCGCTAGGTGGTTGCACCGAGGGGTGTTTTTGATATTTTCGGGTGTTTTGGGTTATATCAGGGTGTTTTGGGTTTACATTGGAAGTACTTCTTGGACTTGTTTGGAAGTTCCTTTAGCACGACTAACGTACATTTCATCATCGAAAAGTGAGTGGGAACCGATCGATGTTCGATTTTGTCAAAAATGGGGTGTCTACATGGCCCTTCCACCTAGCCTCATCGGGGTACATAACATGTTTCATGTATCAATGTTGAGGAAATACGTCTATAGCCCGACGTATGTAATGGATTATGAGCCACTTCGAGTTCATAAAAATTTGACCTACGAGGAACAACCTGTTCAGGTTCTTGATGCTAAAGAAAAAGTTCTACAGAATAAGCAGATTTGACTCGTCAAGATCTTATGGCGAAATCATAAAGTAGAAGAGGCTAACTGGGAACGCGAAGATAAGATTCGCGAACGTTATTCTCATTTATTTTCTCAAGGTTAGTATTGTAATTTGAGGACGAAATTCTTTTAAGGGGGGAAGAATGTAAAATCCGGTATTAATTTTTTTTATTTATTAAAATATAAATAATATATTAATTAAATTAAAATAAACTAATTAATCAGAAATATTATAAAATGTAATTAATTAAATTAATGAAAAGATTCTGAAACTTTAAATTATGTTATTATAATTAAATAAGGGAACAATATGACAAAAAAGAAAAATAAAGTAAAAGGAAAGTCTCATATTGCATGTGATGACAGTTGTGGGTTGAGAATTTTAGAAGTTAGAATCTAAGGGAGGATTCGGTGGAGAATGTTTTGGGATAGATCATGATCCCTGTAAGCCTATATATATATGACCCCATCACTGATCACTCTCCCTCACCCTCGACCTTTATCTCATCTCTATGTAATCCCTCTCCTCTCTCGGCTCCCTCTTTCCGTGCCACTGTTCTCTACAGCCACCACCGCTGCCCAGCAGCCACCACCGAGCACCACCACCACCGACGTTGGCATTGTCACCGCAGCACCACCATCTTTATCATCATTATCATCACCTTAGGTGATCACGGGTTAGCAGTTCTCGCACCTTCTATTTCAGTTTTAATTACACAGTTAGATATATATGTATATATTATCACATAGTTAAATAATTGAGTAGTTCACAATTAAAAAGGTTAATCTTTTAATGTTTCAAACATGGATGAATATATCATGATCACCACTTTAATGTAACCAAAACCAGAATGTAAACCTTGATATATGTATTGATATATATGTATAACAGTAATACTTATATGCATATAACAGTGATATATATAAAATAGTAAATCCATGAATAGATATAAAATAATCGACTATGAAAATATTCTTATAACCCTTAGAAATATGATAAAATATATTAGAAAAATAAAACCATGAAAAAAGAATGAAAGAAAAGACCTTGAACCAGAGATTCCAGCTATGAAAATCCCTGGTGCGAAGCTTTGGGTCGACTCACACGTTGGTTGAGTCGACCCACGTGACGTAGAACCCATGTCCATTGCCAGTGGGTCGAATCACGTGGAGTGTGGGTCGACTCACGAGACCTTACCCTCGGCTGTTGACAGCCTGCTGTCTTGGGTCGACTCATGGACCATTTGAGTTGACCCATGAACCTCTGCCTTGGCCTTTAGGTCGACTCATTTCCTCTTGGGTCGACTCACTTCCTCTTGGGTCGACTCACAGTGCCTCTATGACTTTGGGTCAACTCACAACCACTCTGGGTTGACTCAGTGCCTATGCTATTGCCAATAACTTTTTGAGTCGACTCACCAGCATTTTAGGTCGACTCACAGTACCTTGTTATACCCTTTGAGTCGACTCACCCCTTTCTGGGTTGACTCACAGTGCCTTGACATGCCTTTGGGTCGACTCACAGCCTCTGTGGTGTCAACTCATGACCACCTAAGAAAACTTGGGTCAACTCACTGACCTTTGGATCGACTCACAGTCGCCTATGCCAAGACAATTTTCCCTTGAGTCAATACACAACCTTACTGTGTTGACTCATAGTCCTCTGTGATACTGTTGGGTTGACTCATAATGCTGAAAATTCTGAAATATAATTTTGTATTAATCATAATTTTTAGGCTCTGTTTAGGCATCAGTTTAATGATAAATTAAATTAATTAAAAATGAATTTAACACCAGAACCAAAGATTAAAAATTATAAAGGGGGAAGGGTCTGTTTGATAGCTATAAATAGTTTATTAGCTTTAATTATTTGATTATGATTATTGCATTGTATAATCAGGATGACGTGTGAACCATAGAGTGCACTGTTAATTTTTTTAAGCTTGCATTGGATATCAGGTGAGTGGTTTGTCATGCTATTATCTTTCAATAACATTTCCGTATTCCCAAAACTACTTTGAAAGGAAAAATATATATCTTTAAATACTTTGAATAAATTGTTATACTATTCTCTTATTACAATCATAGTATAAAAATGTTTTATGGATTATACATGTTTTCTCATCTATTATGGAGCGATCATGTGATTTCTCTACTGGGACCATGTAAAAAGTCCAGGGGATAGACCGTTCGGGGTGACTCTGGCCAACTAGGAAATAGACCCAGTCTGGAAACTTGGGTGACCTTAGTTACTCAACAGTGGGTTTCTGGTGACCTGACACTGGATTGTCTTAGGAAAAAGACCTAGGCGTTATCCTGTGGTGACTTTATGTTCAATGATTGGATCCAATAGGCCGATGCTGCCCCCAAGATTATGGTTTATGGCATTTACACCCAGGCTGTTCCTGTGGTTGTTGTTGATGGTTTTCCACACACATATTGATGATCATATCGTTAATCCATTATTATTATCTTGTTGGCATATCTTTATACACGGATTATTATTGACATTATTATTTCTTGTTGGCATATATTATATGCGTGGATTTCTATTGGCATGTTTATACGATGTGATTGTTGTGGACACCTCTGATGTCCAGTGTGAGATTTTATGTTGGTGACTTGTCTAGATATCGAGATCACATAGAAAATTATATCTATTTTGATAATTGTTGGTGACTCGTCTAGATATCGAGATCACGAGGAAAATGTGAATATTTTAGTAAAAGAGAAAATGATGGGTTGTGTTAGCAACCTTTTGATTATACAGTGTATACCATACCATGATATGTTGATGTACAAAACTATTTGAATCTCCTATTTTAGAACTGTATATTATTATGCGTGCTTCTATTCACCAGCTTTAGCTGACGTTGTGATATAAATATTTCAG
>JAUTBS010164624.1:0-12129 GCA_032361285.1 Aequorea victoria | reverse complement strand
AAGTCATGTTTCTAATGAAAGTAGGTTGCAATCGGGTGAAGGAAATCTAAGGAAAATTGACATATGCTCACTATTTTTTCCATATCATTCTCTATAATTGAAATTCTCGTATTAAGTTAAAATCAATAGAAAGAAGACATCCGGAGTTTCAATTTAGACACAAGAATGACCCTATTTAGATTCCGAATGACTAAGTTATGCTCGTTTGAAATCGGAACACACAAGTTGTCACGAAAATAGGGGCTTCTGGCATTTTGCGTCCGGACGCGCGTGACTTGCGTCCGGGCGTACGAAGGCAGAAAGCCTATTGGAGTTTTGCGTCTGGACGCGCGTGACTTGCGTCCGGACGCTCGTCGGTGAGACAAAATTCTAATTTCAGTGTTTTTATGCGAGTTTTGGCCACGGGGTATAAAAAGAAGCTTCATATCAGTTCTTAGGGTTCCAAAATTGGGAGAAAAACTCCTCTATGGTGGCTAGGGTTCAAGGAACAAGGAAGATGAAGACTCCAACGGATCGTCGACGTCGTCCTCAACCATGAGCGGCTAACATCCTCATGCCTAGGGTTTGGATGAAACCCTAGTAGAGTAACTATGAGTTTTTCTTATTGGTTTTCTATTCATGTATTTGATTCAACTCTTTTGTATAACTCAAGATTTTGATTCTTAATCAATTGGTTTTAATTGCATGATTTCGTTTTTGTCTTTGCTTTCTGTGATTGTGATGACGAGATTATACAAATGTTATATTTGGTGTATGATTGTGACGTGTGATAGGTTATGCTAGGATAAGACGAATCGTGCCATTATAGACGATCCGTGCTACGGAAAGATAGCTTATGCCGGGTTACTTTAATATTAACCCTCTTGTCGATCCTGTTGCAACTTGTAGTCAAAATGGATCTTTGTTGAATGAATATATGTTTAGTTTATTAATTACATTTTTCTAGTTACGAAACTAGGGTAGATTCTCAACCTAAGGCAGTTTTTTCTTTATTTAAGAACCATTGCTTTTATTTAATTCGTAATTAATTTAGTTTAAACAACCAAAATCCTTCTCAATCGAATTAATTAGAGAATTAATTGTAGAACAACACAACTCAGCCTTCCTGTTCCTGAGGACGATACCCGGTCATACACACTATTCTACGGAGTAGCTCGTGTTACTCAATTTTTATAAATATTATTTTTGATCACACAAACGACGCGATCACTATTACACAATATCATTTAAACACTTTTAATCATATACATTCTCATTTCAAAGACATTTGAGGGATACAAAGTTTTATTAAAAATATGTAATAGGTAAGTCCACTTACAGACAAAACATTTATACCAAATTTGTATATAAGAAAAATAGTGCATTTAGGAGAATTTAGAAATATATAAATTTTTTTGTTAAAAATGTTAGGAGTACGGAGAATTTGCATAAAAATACATAGCACGAAAAGCCACTTACAAGAGTAACAGATTTATACCATGATTTTATAGAAAAAGTCACATGATATCATTTACAATATTTAAAATATTTACATTCAAGTAGTTTGGGGATGTGGAGAATTTAATGAAAGTACGTAGTGTGTAACCACTCACCTTAGATCCAAGCTAATCTCTAAATTAATTGAATTTAATCTATGGTTTGCACGTCTCCCTGACAAAATAATACAATGCAGTAACAAAATTAATACACCAGACTAATAATTGAATTAATTAACCAAACGGACCCTTCCTCATTATTATAATTTTAAATCATTATTTGTGGTTTAATTGACTCATAAATTAATTTGTTTTATTATTAAATTATGGCCCAAACGGCGCCTAATCTATTTGAATAATATTTCTTGGTTGTTCAATTAATTTTAAATAACTTAATTTATTATTTAACTCTTTCCCAAACAGGGCCTTAACAACTTAACTTCATTCAAGTATGTTTTTCTAAGGTTTTTGGTGTTATGAGTCGACACAATTGGGTTGTTAGTCGTCACTTCCTTAGAACGTCCAGACGTGAGCCAAAAACGTCCAAACGTTTTTGACCCGTGGCCAAAGGAACGATACAACGTCCGAACGTCCGGACGCTGGTGGGTTCCGTTCGAAAGAAACGCACCAGAAAACCAAACCAGAGTTTCTCAAGGTCTGGGTTTTGGGTTCATTTTCATAATCTTCCTTCATAGTTTATATTTTTACGCATTATATGATTTATTTGGTCATGTTTTTGAGGATTTTACGTCCACAAATCATATTCAAACTTGGTTTTGATATCTCATATATAACAGGTATATGTTATCATATATATATATATATATATATATGTGTGTGTGTATCAGTATGTATATATATTGATTCTACGATTATGATTTCGGTTATACTAATCGATGAACAACATTAATCGATTTAAACCATTATCCTTTTTAACAAACAAAACTCTTTAAGTGTTATATAAATATATATATATATATATGTATATCAGGTTATGTATCCAAAACAAAGGAAGAGAAAAATGAGGAACGAATCAGGCGACGAGCGACGATAACGCATTCGGCGGTGGTCGACAGTGGCGGCAGAGGCGATGCACGGTGGTGGTTTGTGGCTGTGGCGGTGGCGCAGCGAGAACTGGGGAAGGGAGGAGGCTGAGAGCTGTGAGAGAGAGAGAGAATTTTGGATGAGAGAGAGAGCAGCAGAGAATGAGGGAAAGAAAGAGGGATTAGGTAGATTTTAAAATTAAGAGAAACCATATTTTTAGGAAGAATCAGTAGAAATCTTTGAGATTTGGCAACCATTTCCCCGATTTCCTCCATTTAGTTAATCTCTTCCATTTTTGAATTCCAAGCCTATCTCGATTCCGGAATATCCAAAAAAAATTATTTTCTTTTATCATTTTATTTATTCTTTCCCTTATATTAAATTAATAACCACCCTATTAAATTATTCTAGTAATTATTTTAAGATTTTGAAATATTTAATTAATTACATTATTAGTTAGTTAGTATATTTTAATTAGTTGAATTGTTTTTAGTTAGTTAGTTCATTATTTTTTTTGATTAGGTTTTTACTTAGTTAGTTAAATTCTAATTATTCAATTTACTTATTGTACTAATAATTAGTTTTAAATTTTAAATATTTTTATTGGATTTTACAGTAAAGTAAATGGAACTCGATTCCAAGTGTGTAGTTTGGGTTGGAACAATAACTCTAATAGTTGTGTGAGCTTGAGAGCTCGAGAAGGAAGTTCTAATGAAAGGAGTTTCGATTTAAGAATGTGGATATGGTTGTGAATAGATACTCTAACAAGCTGGGTGTATCTATTAGTTGAGTTGAAAGTTCTAATAGAATGAATTTTCATTTCGAAAGTTAAGTAAGTTGTAGAATTGGGAAAGTAGTTCCCATGGGGTCAAACGAATTTATTGAGATGAGAAGATTGGTTTAGTAACTGGATCTTAGTTCAAGATGTGTATACAAGGTGCACATTTCTTGTGTCATAATAATTTTACGTTGAACATAAGTTGATATATGGACCTTCCGTCGGGTTGGATGAGGAAATTTATCCTCATTGGAGTAAAGATAATATAACCTTGATGGTGAAAAAAAGTAAGTGGAAAGATAGATAAAGAGTGAAAATAAATATTCTAAGTAGAATTTCTTGAAATGGAAGAGATGATCTTAGTACCAAGACTTGGTAGTGTGGCACGTAAACATGGTATATGTCTAGCATGCGTTGGTTGTTAAAAGTCTCATGATAGAGATGAGATTCTTGAAGATTGTGTTATTTTATACATATGTTTGGAAAATGAGGATTATTTTCTAAAAGTTTATGCGTAATGTTGTCACTTCATCAAAAATCTAGAATGAAGTGCGTGATAGATGAATCGGTAGAAATAGGTAACAAGAAATACCTTGAGTTGTAACGAATATAGATAGAATGTAAAGTTTAAATCGGGATAGCTAATGAGCTTTGGCACCAAGTCTCATTATCTTGTGCTGTGATGGAAAAGATATCGAGAGTTTTAGTATGCCAAGCCCAATATAAGGAATGATTAATATTAAGAAATTGGATCGTGGGATAAAGACGCATGCTAATGACACACAATTGTGAGCTTGATGCTCACCATGAGTAAAAGTTTAATTAAGAAATATGTTGGGTTGAACTCTATGATTTACTAGAAGGAGAATAAAAGTGTAATCATGGTTAAAAATGGTAGTTATGTTAAACGTTGTGTGAGAAAAATTCGATAAGGGATTAAAAACTTAAGACAATGAGTGATGCAACTTTGATATCATCTTTAATGATAAAAGACTTCAGTTAAATATGAACATATATGATACATGATCATGAACCTGACACGCACCTTGGTTAGAAGCTTGAGAGAACTCCTATTTTACCCAGTGAAGAATACGTTGAGTTGCTTTTTCTTGAATGATTTAAAGATGGGTAAATGTTATGTTATTAGAAATGATTATACAAAGTCATAGTAACTGACGAACATCATTATAGACTATGAAGTATTTTATAAATGATATTTGTTTTTGGGCATTAGGGTCCAAGAAACTAAATTATGAGATTAAAGTTTGCTATACATGGTGAAACAAAAAAACATGTAACAAAAATGTGCGTTATAATATAGGAAGTAAATGATAAGAACAAAGAGATATCATCGCTATGAGAACTCAGATTCTACAAATAAGGTAATTATGAAAGACGAGGTAACCATCGGGTTGGAGATAGTGATCTCTGGATGGTTGCGAGTTCTAACCTTAGTTTGGGATATAGAACATAGAATGGGAAGTTATTAACTATGAATAAGAGACCAAATTTCCAGGGCCATTAAGTTGGATTAAATTAATTACACTTTGACAAGTAATATTAGTTTCGAGAATATGGTAAGTTGGTTAAGTGTTGTGCGGGAATGAACTAGTAAAGAAGGAGGAATGATGAAGGATCGTGTAAGATCACTTTGCAAAGTAAGAAATGAGAAGCAAAAAGTTAAATGATTCTTGCAGAAAAAGTAGAGATCGACTCTTATAAGAGTACGAGACACGAGACATTTTTCCTAAACACCTTGACAGAGGTGGTTGACTTTAACACTAAGATTTTCATATCGAAAAAAGATTGTAACCTATTGAAAACTTTTCTTGGTAAGGAAAGATTATAAATGTTGTTGAGAATGGGAACTAAGAGTCTAATAAATTATACCATAGTTATGCTACCAATAGAGCTTGATTACTGGGTAATGTCGAGGTGACAAGCGGGATCTGCAGGATGCTAGTAAAGGGTACGTGCGCCTTACCACGGTGGTCATAAGAAACCTAGCGCAGTTCATTGGAAACCAAAGTAGGTTACAAATATTGACCGAAAGTTCTAAATGAGCTCTTGATTTGTTAGACCGTTGAAAACATACCTTAAGGAGTCTCAGAGAATGATTGAAAGATTGATAGATATATAAAAAAAAATGTGATTTAGAAGAACGGTACACACAAAGGAGAGTGGAAAAGAGATAAGATCCTGAAAACCTAAATATAAACAACGATGCCCTACAATGGCTTTGTTCACCTCACAAAGAGAATTCGTGAGATCGATAAGAAGATAGTTTGTGGAAATGGTGATCTTAGAACTGAGTAACCACATTTGGTCAACATTAGCATTAATTGGATTTAGCGTGACGATAACTAATAAGTGATTTTTTGTCATGTAAATGTGAGATGAAACTTGGAATGTGCGGTTTGCGTTGGAAAGTGACAGTGTTGTTCATAGAGAAACCTTGTGAAGTGTATTCAGGAAAATATGAGAATGAAGTACGAATGGATGGAAAAAGAACTACTTATGTTCTTTCAACCACGGCCATTGAAAATCCCAAAAAAATTGAGAGGAACGAGTACGAGTTTACGTACTAGCCAGAAGGAAAATACGGAAACAAATATTATAACGATTAAATTATGTCGGCAATTATAAGATATAGTCACAATAGACGTGATGAAGAAGATGGTTGAAATCTTGGGAAAGTTTAAGCATTGGAATCTGGAACGCACCAGAAAGGTGAGATGGCGTACGAAAAGTAAAGAAGTTTTGTTTACAATCAACTAAAAATTACGAACGAGTAATTTCCACGTTGTGAGTCCACTCTAGAGCAGTAAATAAGGAGTTGAGAGAAAGTTGAGATAAGTTTAAAAATTTAACGAAGAGTGGGCAACATTAAGTTTAAAAATTTAATGTCGCCAAAATAAGTTTAAAAATTTATTTTGGTCCCTTCTTATAGACCCTATAATTTTATAATTCCACTGCATATGTTGCCCACTCAAAATATGGCGACATTAAATTCAAGAACAAGTATGAGTTCTAAAGTTGAGATGAAAAATTTGGATAAATAAAAACATAAGGCGTTGAAGTAGTTTCCCTAACTAGCATTGGGAATGATAAAATTTTGGAACAAAATTTCTTTAAGGAGGGTAGAATGTAACATCCTATAATTTTTGATAATTCAAATTACATTTTATTATGAATTAAGAAGAAGTCCTGCAAATAATTTTTCTTAAGAATCAAGTTGAGGCGCAAGACATGTAACCTAAGTATAGGATTCGTTTGAAGTCTAAGTCGATAATTAAAAAATTCTTAAGAATAGAACTCAAGTAGGTCTTAAATAAGTTTATAATCTTTGACTCAAGATATGAACAAAATCCTAAGAACCATTGAATGGAAAACGAGTAAAACGACGCAAGGCGGAGAAGCGAGTTTTGGCGCAGCCTTTAACATAGGACAAAAACATGAAAATTAAAATGGGTCAAGTGATGAAACACTTATGGAAACTTGAGCTAAGGCCTAAAATATTATGAGAATATATAATATGGGCTAAATAAATATGATTGAGCCCAATTAAAGTAAGGCCCAACAATGAAAATAATAAAATAAGCCTAGTGAGACTTAATCTTGATTAAGGCCCAAAAGATGATTTATTTGAGATTATAGTTAAGATAATTTGTAAGCACAAAATATAAATATAAATAGGCCCAATTATTTAATCGAGGCCAATAGAAATTAATTCTTAAGCTCAAAATAAAAAAGGCCCAAAAACTTGAATTTTGGCCCAAAAATTTAAAATTGGCCTAAAATTTATTTTAATTCTCATAAATTAATTAGATAAATAATAAAAACAAATTCGGAGGCTTCTACAAGCCCCTTGGGCTGGCTCCCCCATGAGAGGGGGAGTGATGTGACTAATTTTTGAATTTAGAAAAAGAAAAAGAAAAAGAAAATAAAAGAAAAGAAAAGAAAAGAAAGAAAAAATGGGAGAACATGATGGTTCCTTTAAGAAATGGTTTTGCTACATCATCAAAGTATCCCAAAGTCTTTAATGAATAGTAAAATGCACATGGAAGATGATTTGATGAGAGAAGTATGGATGGGACATAATTAAAAGAAAAATAAAAGAAAAATCAAAAGTTTTGTCAAGTACCCCTAAATTTAGGAAACTTGTTCCTCATTAAATCAAACAAGGCCTTAAGGCTTAGGAAAAATGGATTAATGATTCCAAACATGGTATTAACTATCTTGGAGCTCAAGATTTGGTTGGGTTTGAATCAAACTAGAACAACAAGAATTCAATTGGGAATTAAGTTGGAACTAAATTAGGGGTAGAATGGTAATTTCACCACCAAGCTTTTGCCTATAAATAAGAGGTTTTTTCCAACAAAAAAACACATTGGTTCACCCATCCTTCTCTCTCTAAAATTCAATGGCCATGGTGGGAAGAGAAGAAGAAGAAAAAATGAAGGAAAGAAAGAAAGAAGACCAAAAAGCTAAGTCCTATTTCATGGAGCAAGAAAGACAACCAAGTAAGTGATCTTCAAGACCTCTATTTCTTTTTTAATATCATCTTCTTAAACTCATCCCTCTCTAAGATAAAAGAAGAACAACAAAGAAATAACAAAACAATGATGAACCTTAACTCAAAGAAAGAAGGACTTTCTTGAGTTGTGAGAAAAAATAGAAATAAATAGTGAGACCTATGGAGAAGTCAAGATAAATAACTAAAATAGTATATAAGATGATAATAATAAGATTTTGGCCCCTGCTTGTATGTGCAATAAAGAAGAAAATTGATGGATGTAGGAGATCCTTTGAAAATGGACTAAAGAGTGGACTTAAAGCCCTATCAAGGATTTTTCATGCTAACCAAACAAGGCCTAACTAAAAATATATTTCAAAAAGAGTTATATTAGAATGTTATTAATATGTGTGATTTTTGGTTGGACCCAAAAATATAATTTAGAATTCCTATTCTATTTTTAAACTTTCTGCGTCGGAGTTGCAGAAAAACAGACCAATTTGAGAAATTTTAATTAATTCTAGAATAATCCCCTACATATTAGCCATATGTGTAAATAAATATATAGGGGTCTAGTTTCACTCAAAAATTATAAACCTCATTTTCGTTGGGTTAATTTTGAGAAAAATGGATTATCCCAAACAGGGATATTTTTTGACAGATTCGTCCACACGAATTTTAGAACCCTTTATCCGATACGATAAACTCCTCTAAATGAAAAATGTAGCTAACACCCTATTCTATCCTCTGTAAATTTTTAGAAATTTAGAGGAGTTTTAATAATTTTACACGATTTTCCAACAAGTGGGATAGAATATGAAATTTGAGAAAAGTTAAGAAAAATGATGATCTAAGAGGAGTAAAGTATCTAAGCCTAAGGAATTGAGTTCTTAGCAACCCTAAATGATTATTAAAATATATAAGAGTGTTATTAATTTAATAAATTTTTATTTGGTCCTTTAGACCAAGGAGACAAGAGTCACACCCTAATTTGGGAGAGGTGACTGGCCATGGATCATGGGTCTTGGCCCATTGAACCAAGAAAGTCTAAACATGCAAATAACTAATATGATGCTAATTATTATTCAATTCACATAAATTTAAGCAATTAAAATCCAATATCAACAGAAGTGTGTCCAACCGCCCAGAATATCTCATCAATGTTGTATTAACAAATACATAATCAATTATTTAACTTATTCAATGCGGAAGCAAAAAATAATGAATGCATGTCTTAGAGGTCTTTATACTGGATTCCTTGAAGCAGCCGAGTCCATCTACAAGTTCACTCCTTGATTTTCTAAAATGTTTAATTTTACAACATCAGCAAAGCTGGTGGATGGAACATGCATAATACAATACAGTTCTAAAACAGGAAATATAAAATAGTTTGTACATTAGCATAATTATGGCATGACATATAAAGCATAAACAAAAGGGTAATCACATAACCCATTAATTCATTTCACTTCATTCTATTTTTATTTAAATCTTGAAAATAAATATATATTTTCCCATTGGTGAGTCACCAAAGCTGGACATCAAAGTGTCCTCAAATCATAATTATATCAGTATCATCATAATATGATAATGAGACAAACTCATATCAAGTATCTATTGCCACAGGAACAGTCTGAGCATATCAAGTATCCATTGCCACAGGAACAGCCTTAGCATAACAAGTATTCATTACCATAGAAACAGCCTGAGCATATTCAGTATTCATTGCTACAGGAACAGCCTAAGCATATCCAGTATTCATTGCCACAGGAACAGCCTGAGCATGTCCACAGTAACAGCCTGAGCATGTCAAGTATCCATTGTCATAGGAACAACATGAGCATGTCAAGTATCCACTGCCATAGGAATAGCTTGAGCACGTCAAGTAACCATTGCCTCAGGAATAGCCTAAGCATAACAAGTAACCATTGCCGCAGGAATAGCCTGAGCATAACAAGTATCCATTACCACAGAAACAGCCTGAGTATAACAAGTAACCATTGCCGCAGGAACAACCTGAGCATAATAAGTAACCATTGCCGTAGGAACAACCTGAGCATAACAAGTATCCATTGCCACAGGAACAGCCTGAGCATATCAAGTAACCATTGCCACAGGAACAACCTGAGCATAACAAGTAACCATATCCTAATATAATTATTTTGTCCCGTTCATGGATCACCATGATATCTCATAATCAGACCTTATGTTGGTGTCATATCAATATATACAATTCATTTTAATTTCCAAGCTTGCAAAATATTTTGGTAAGAACCCTTTTCATAATACTTTTCATTTGGTACCGTTTAGCAACGGGTCACCAAGATATCACATGAATACAATGGTAAGGGAAAACTTGTAAACTATTTGTTAAAAAGTCTTTGCATAAATTAAAATATTTATACCATGGTTCCCTACAAGGGCATAACATACAATATCCTTTAAACATTTTTAATATATGCATTTCTATTTCCAAAGCCAATTGAGGGATACGAGGTTTTATTGAAATCATGTAGCAGAAAAGTCCACTCCGGGTAAAACATCTATACCATGATTTTTCAGGAAAAAATTATACGGTGTCATTCAAAGCATTTAAAACATCTAAATTTACTTTTGAAGTATGTACAGGTAATTCATTCACCAGTAAAATATTTATACCATAATTTTAAAAGAAAAGCCATATAAGATCATTTAAAGTATTTAAAACGTCTAAATTTACTTTTCAATAAGTTTGGGGATGCGAGGAATTTAATGAAAGATACATAGCATAGAACCACTCACCTCGGGTACAAGCTAAGCTCTAATAAATAACAATGAAAGCTACGCCAACCTGATATATAATGCAATACATCACAACCAATACAAATAAAGCTAATGACTGTATCAATCTATCAAACGGACCTTTCCCATTTTTATTAGTTTTAACCCTCATTTTTTGTGTTAATTAACTCATTAATTAATTTATTTTATTATTTAAATTATTGCCCAAACGGCGCTTAAATCATTTAAATTTATTTTATAATATTTTCTAAGATTTTTAGTGTTATGAGTCGACACAATCGGGTTGTGAGTCGACACCGCAGGATAATTCTTTAACAAAAACATCACAACAAACAAACAGGGGCTTACTGCCTCAGAACGTCCGGACGCAGGTGTAGACACCCCATTTTTGATGAAACCGAACATCGGCCGATTTCCGTAGCCTTCTGATGATGAAAACTACATCAGTCATGTTCTAAAGGAGCTTCTGCACGTGTCCGAAAGTCCGAAGAGTGCTTCCAAATGCAACACAAACACCCCGAAATAACCAAAAAACCTTAAAAATACCAAAAATACCCCTTGGTGCCACAAACCCAGTGCACGCCACCTCAAGTGGCGCACGCCCCTTTCTCCCAAAATATCTCACGCGTACTCAAATCTCAATTGCTAGCGTCGCGCCATATCCTTTTAATCCACTAACCCAAACCATCTCAGGACCCCAAAACCAACCTAAACCGACTTCTAACCAGGCGTCGCGCCATCCCAAAATGACGTACGCCCCTTCCCATATGGCGCACGCCACTTGAAAGGAGACTTGGGAACTAAGTCATCTCCTTGCTTGAAATTGCCTATAAATAGGACCCCCCCACTATTCTAACATAAGAAAAAAACCAGAGAGAGAAAGAAGAAGAGAAAAAGAGAGAAAATATCAAAAACCTCCGACACGCACAAATCTTATGAAAAATCCGCTTCAAACCTATATTCTCCAACCCAAACCCTCGCCAACCTTCATATTCTTTACACTTGGAAGGCCCCGAAGACTTCTACCCGGAGACGTGTCGTACGTGAGGAAAGGCTACGGAAGATGTTTGAAGTCTAGTTCGATGAAGTACTCAGAAAGCTCAAAGACTGCACAGAAGGACTCTTGGAAGCTATGGACGCTGCTCGGGAAACTCGCTAGCTCACGGGATATACGGTAGGTTTCCATACCCACTTACTTCATAAAAATAATTTTCCTTCGAAAACTTCTGCCCTTCAATAAAGAAAGGGGAGAGGAGGCCGTTGGCCTCCTTCTCCCGATTTTTTTATCTTTTAATAAATATTCAAACATGTTTTGCTTTTAGCCCTTTCCTTTCTTCCTTTTTAGTCTTTCCGGAGAATCGCATGCTAGCTGTTTTCTTCCTTCGTGTTAAGTCTTTTAGTAGAATCATACATTAGTCCTTTCTTTTCTTTCCTAGACTACATATTTCATGCTTTAACAGCATGTCTTTTATGCATAAACTGCACCGTTATGCTGCCATCTCCCCACTTGACATGCCTAAAGTGTAAGTATGCGT
>JAUTBS010164514.1:0-12133 GCA_032361285.1 Aequorea victoria | reverse complement strand
TTAGCAACAAACAAATCAAATTGTTGTTATGATCAAAACCAAAACCAAAGCTTGATTGAAAGCTTCTAGGCTAACAACTTTCATGCTCGGTCAGACAATCGAACTCTTATCACTGGCTGCCCCACCTCGAACAAGCACTGGAAGGAGAGGTTATTCTCCCTCTCTGGGGTTGGTTGAGAATTTCAACCGGATGAGGTGGTCGGCCCCCATACCCTACGAATCAGGATAAAGTGGGGGAAGCCCGATCCCGAAGTTTTCTCCGCTGAACCTGAGGTAAATGCCGAGGCAAAAGCCCGAGTAAAGAAGGCTCAGAAACATCATGCTCGGTTATTCGGCCAACTGGTGACCCCTCGCTCGCTGAGTGCTTAGCTACTCGACCCTGAGGTCCCGGATGAGTGTCTGTCTTCCCTTCTGTTTGACCCTTTATTTTTGCCTCTTCTTTGCTGTTTGTATTTGGTTCTAATTTTTTCCTTTTCTTGTTTGATTTCCAGGAATGTTGAAGAGGCCTGGAAGAGCTGCGGCCCAGAAGGTCCTCGCTCGGGAATTCGAGGTTAAGCCCCCGGTTGCAAAGAAGCCTCGGGTGAATATTCCACTGGCAGGGAAGACCGTTCCCTCGGTAATCGTCGAATTAGAATCCCCTGCGGCCCCTGTTCTAGTGGTGGTCTCAGCAGATATTGGAGGGACTTCAGTGCCTGCTGAAGGGACCTCCTCGGCTATTCCTCCCGCTGAAGCAGGGTCCAACCCTTCGAAGGGTCCTCTTCTCCCGCACGTCGATATCTTGGCCGACTATGACGCGGCTGCGAACGGGATGACCATCTTCGTAGGCATTGCCGATCGTTCTCTCTCTGAGGTGGCGACTCTCCCTGTAGCCCGGTAATTGATGTTGGACCTTACCTGGGTAATTTTTACTGACGTCTCTTTTTCCTCCTTTCTTTCATGCTTTCAGTCCCCTCTTTTTTATTTTTAATCGTCCTTAGTTTTTGTCTTCTGTAGGCTTGTGCTCGGGCCCGACACATGGTTAGCCGCTGCTACCAGCGAGAGCGAATTCATGCGGCCGAGGCTAAGAAGGCGGCCACCATGCTGAGTAAGCACAAGGCCGTGAACGAGCTGTTGGGGAAAGAGAGGGACGAGGCCTAGAGGCTGGTTGTTGCGGCCATGAAGGACAACGAGCGTCTGATGGCCGAGAAAGAGATCTTCGAGAAGGAGAAGGCCCAATTTGAGGCGAGGCCTGCTGCTGCTGAGGCCAAGGCCAAGGAGGAAGCCGTAGCGGCGTTCAAGGCTTCTGAAGACTTTAAAGTAGAGACCGCCGAGTACTATGTCAGCGGCTTCAACGCGATGAAGGCTCACGCGGCTGTCTCTTTCAAGGATCTGGACTTCTCCCAGTTCCATTGAAGGATGGATGACCCCGCTCCCGAGGGAGGTAGCTCGGTCGAGAAGACTGCTGACAAGCCTCCAGTCTAACCATCTCTTTTTCTAATTCCTTTTTGTACTTTTTGTTTTTTGTAAGAACTACTTTTCTCTTTCGGAATGAAAACATCGTCGACGTTTTTCCTTCCATCTTGAATGGTTTGTCTATTTTTATTTTAGAATTTGCCAAGTGTTAGATACCTCGGTCGGGCTTCACCCGATTGATACCTCTAGCCTTTCGTTGGAATGGCTGTTTATTCTTTTGAATCTGGCTGAGTGTTGGACCTCTTGGTTATTTCACCTTTGGCTGAATGGATGGAAAACTTGACTTCAATTTAGGCAGCTCTTCCTTTGTTTTTGTCTGATCATAGTCCTGAATTTGAGTTGCTAAGTTTTTGGCTCATTGGTCGGGGCTTTTATGGCTAAAATTTGTCAGGATTTGTCTTCGGGCTTTGGTTGGACGCCTTTAAGTCGATCCAGCCATGATTGGGCCGAGTAGGTTCTGAGATGGCCTACTCTATCGAATCTTCATTTTTGATCCTTGGTTGGACGCCTTCAAGTCGATCCAATCATAATTGGGCCGAGTAGGTCCTGAGATGACTTACTTTGTCGAATCTTTATTTTTGGGCCTTGGTTGGATGCCTTCAAGTCGGTCCAACCATAATTGGGCCGAGTAGGTCCTGAGAGGTCCTACTCTGTCGAATCTTCATTTTTGGGCCTTGGTTGGACCCCTTCAAGTCGGTCCAGTCATAATTGGGCCGAGTAAGTCCTGAGAGGTCCTACTCTATCGAATTTTCATTTTTGGGCCTTGGTCTGATGCCTTTAAGTCGGTCCAGTCATAATTGGGCCGAGTAGGTCCTGAGATGACCTACTCTGCCGAATTTTCATCTTTGGGCCTTGGTTGGACACCTTTAAGTCGGTCCAGCCATAATTGGACCGAGTAGGTCCTGAGAGGACCTACTCTGTTGAATTTTCATCTCTGGACCTTGGTTGGACGCCTTCAAGTTGGTCCAGCCATAATTGGGCTAAGTAGGTCCTGAGATGACATACTCTGTCGAATTTTCATCTTTGGGCCTTGGTTGGACACCTTCAAGTCGGTCCAGCCATAATTGGGCCGAGTAGGTCTTGAGATGACCTACTCTGTCGAATTTTCATCTTTGGGTCTTGGTTGGACGCATTTAAGTCGTTCCAGCCATAATTGGATCGAGTAGGTCCTGAGATGACCTACTCTATCGAATCTTCATCTCTGGGTCTTGGTTGGACGCCTGTAAGTCAGTCCAGCCATGATTGGGCCGAGTAGGTCCTGAGATGACCTACTTTGCCAAATCTTCATTTTTGGCATTACTTCGTACAAGTATTGAAGAAAATAAAATTCTTTTATTGTTTCGGTGCTCTTACATATCTTTACTGGTAATACTTTTTGAGGTGCTCGGCATTCCACGCATGTGGCAGTGCCCTTCCAGTTGAATCATTTAGTCGATACACACCTGACCTCACTCGGTCTTCTACTTGGTATGGGCCTTCCCAGTTTGGGCCTAACTTTCCTTCTCGCTGATCTTTAGTTGCAAGAGAGACCTTTCGGAAGACTAAGTCTCCCGCTCAGAATTCCCTCTTTTTCACACTATTGTCATAGTACCTCTTCATCTTCTGTTGGTAGCTTTCCTTTCTAAGAGCTGAGGCTTCTCGGGCTTCGTCTAACTGGTTCAGGCTTTCTCGGGGGATCTAATCATTCTGCTCTTCGTTGAAGTGGGCTACTCGGTGGGTCGTTAAACTGACTTCCACGGGGATGACCGCTTTGCTCCCGTAGGTAAGCATAAAGGGGATTTCTCCCATTGGTGTTCGGACGGTGGTCCTATAGGCCAAGAGGACATTTGGGAGCTCCTCGGCCCAATGGCCTTTGGCTGTCTCTAGCTTTGTCTTGATTATCTTCAGGATTGTTCGGTTAGTCACCTCGACCTGCCTATTTTCTTATGGGTGGACAGGGGAGGAGTACCTGTTCTGGATGCCGAACGAACCGCAGAACTCTCTAAATCTGTTGTTGTCGAATTATCTACCGTTGTTAGTGATAACGGTCTTCGGAATGCCGAATCGATATATGATCGACTTCCATACAAAGTCCACCATCTTTTGGTCGGTAATCTTTGCCAACAGCTCAACTTCTACCCACTTGGTGAAGTAATCGATTGCTACTATTAGAAATTTTACCTGCCCCCTTCCAATTGGGAATGGGCCAACAATGTCGATTCCCCATTGGGCGAATGACCATTGGGTGGTGATTACCGTGAGCTCCTTCAGCGGATGTCTTGGGATGGTTGTAAATCTTTGGCACTTGTCACACTTCTTGACAAAATCCTCGGCATCTTTCTGTATGGTGGGCCAGTAGTAACCAGCCCTTAGGATTTTTCCTGATAGGATCCGAGCGCCCGAGTGGTTACCACATACTCCTTCGTGTATCTCTTTCATCACGTATTCAGACTCCTCCTTTGAGATGCATCTCAGGTAAGGGGCTGAGAACCCACGTTTGTAGAGAATTTTGTCGGTGAGCGTATACTTGCTCGCTCGGTATCTTAACTTTTTTGCTTCAGCTCGGTCGGTAGACAATCGCCCGTCTCGAAGAAAACTGATTATGCCCTCGGCCCAGATAACGCAGACTTGTGCCCAGTTCACCGTCAGTGGTTCCTCTTTTGAGGTGATGCTCGGATGGTTCAGGTACTCTACCAGTATTCCCCTATCCATCTGCCCCTCAGGAGCTGAGGCCAGTCGAGCGAGGTCGTCGGCTTCCTGGTTGAGGTCTCGGGGGACCCTTTCGACCATGAACTTATCAAACTTGGCTACGAGCTCTTCGGTAACTGCTTTGTAGGCCTTCATCCGATCTTCTCGAGCTTGATAATGTCCCTAGATTTGGCCGACTACCAGCTGTGAGTCACTAAAAAGCCGAACTTGTGTTGCTCCCAACGCCAATGCTAGTCTGAGGCCATCAATGACTGCCTCGTATTCAGCTTTATTGTTGGTCGCTTAGAAATCAAAACGGATAGAGTATGCTAGCTCATTCTATTATGGGGAGATGAGGACAAGGCCAGCACCACTAGCCACTTGGTTCGTGGACCCGTCCACACTGACTGTCCAGACTCGGCGATCATCGAAGATTACCTCGGGTTCTGGGTTAACAGCTGGGGGACTTCTTTTTAGTTGTTTGGAGGACTGCTCGATAGGCGGTATCTCAATTGTGAACTCTGCAATGAAGTCTGCTACGGCTTGTCCTTTTATGGCTTACGGTGGTCGAAATTGGATGTTGAACTCACACAGCTCCATTGACCACTATGCCAGGTGGCCAAAAGTCTCTGGTTTCTGCAATACTTGTCGTAATGGCTGGTCGATTGGCACAACTATGGTGTGGGACTGGAAATATGGCCGCAGTCTTCTGGCTGAGATGACCAGGGCAAACGCCAGTTGCTCGACCCGGGGATACCTGGACTCAGCTCCCCGGAATGCTCTGCTTGTGTAGTAGACCGGTCTTTGTGCTTCCTCCGCTTCTCGAATGAGGGCCGAACTCACCGTGGTTTCAAAAACAGCTAAGTAGAGTCGGAGCTCTTCGTCCGGGACTGCTCGGGAAAGTAGTGAGAGAGAAGCTAAGTACATTTTAAGGTTGACGAATGCTTGCTCGCAAGCTTTCATCCAGTTGAATGCCTTTTTTAGGACAGCGAAAAAGGGCGCACAGCGATCAGTTGCATTGGATATGAATCGGTTCAAAGCTGCTAATCGGTCTGTGAGCTTCTGCACCTCCTTGGTCATCTCTGGTGACTGCATCTCCAATATGGCTTTGATCTTCTCAAGGTTAGACTCGATTCCTTGTTCACTGACCATGAAACCAAGAAATTTCCCCCCGAGACTCCGGAGGCACATTTGGTCGGGTTCAGCTTCATGTTGAAGTTGTGCAAGGCTTGAAAAGTCTCTTCGAGATTGGCTAGGTGGTCGGCTGCCTTCTTACTATTTGTCAGCATATCGTCTACGTAGACTTCTACATTCCTGCCGATCTATTTTTTGAAGATGATGTTTACCAGTCGCTGGTAAGTTGTTCCTGCATTCTTGAGGTCGAAGGGCATGACTCGGTAGCAGTAGGTTCCTCGGTCAGTGATGAAGGATGTTTTTTCCCGATCGTCCTCGTTCATTGATATCTGATTGTAGCCGGAGAATGCATCCATGAAACTGAGGAGCTCGTGATCACTGGTGGAGTCTACCAGTTAGTCGATCCGAGGGAGAGGATAACTATCTTTTGGGCAAGCTTTATTAAGATCAGTGAAGTCGATACACATCCTCCATTTGCCGTTGGACTTCCTTACCAAGACTACATTGGCGAGCCAGTCCGGGTACCGAACTTCCCGAATGAATTCTGCGTTTAAGAGTCGATCGACCTCCTCGGCTACTGATTCATTCCTTTCTTTGGCAAAGATCCGCTGTTTCTACTTGACCGACTTATATAATCGATCCACACACAAGTGGTGAGTGATTACCTCAGGGCTGATTCCGATCATATCCTCGTGCTTCCAGGAAAAAATGGACCGATATTTCTTTAAGAAGTTGACTAGCTCGGTCCTCATATCGGGGAGAAGAGCCGATCCAGTCTAAACCTCTCGGTCGGGTCTACTTTTGTCCAGGCTAACTTTGAGAAGATCCTTTGACGATTCCCCTCTTTTGACGATCTCTTCATCTCGGACTTCAACTGTGTCGAGGATCAGAGTTTTCTTTAGTTTGGGCTCCCGGAGGGAGGTGTTGTAACATTCTCGAGCAGTAATCTGGTCGGCTCTGAGTTCTGCTCTGCCATACTCAGTTGGATACTTCAACATCAAATGATAAGTTGAGGTCACGACTCTCAGCCAGTTAAGAGAGGGTCGGCCCAAGATGGCGTTGTAAGTCGAGGGGCAGTCGACCACTAGAAAGTTCACCATCTGGGTGGCCTGTTTTGGGCTGAGGCCAATAGTGGGGGGTAACTCGATTGATCCCATCGGTTGCACCTTTTCTCCAGTGAATCCTGCGAGGGGTGATTGAACCTTATGTAATTTCTCTCGGTCGATGTTGAGTTGATCGAAGGCATTAAGGAACAAGATGTCAGTTGAGCTGCCATTATTCACCAAGATCCTGCGTACTTTGTAGTTGACTAAGATCATGGTGAAGACCAGGGGGTCGTCATACGGTTGTTGCACTCCTTTGACGTCGACTTCTGAGAAGGTGATGACCTCCTCGGTTCTTATGGTTTTATCCGATCGGTCCATCATGTAAACGTCGTTAGGACACTCGGTCTTGAGGCGTCTGGAGTGGGCCTTTCTGGTAGAACTGCTTTCCCTTCCCCCTATAAATCCTCCGAAGATCACCTGGACTTCTCCTGCAAGGTTTTTGCCCTGGTCCCTAGGCGGTGGTGGTCTGTCTTGCTGGTTCTGGGAATTTTCCCGATTCTACCGACCTGTCAGGAATCGGTTGAGCCTTCCTCACTGAATCAATGCTTCGATCTGTTCTTTTAAGTCAAAGCACTCCTCTGTGTTATGGCCGTGATCCTTGTGGAAGCGGCAGTACTTGTCAGGATTGCACTGGTTCGGCTGGGATCTGTGCTTCTTCGGCCATCGCAACTCAGGGTCATCCTTTATTTGTAAGAGAACCTCATCGACAGCGGTATTTTGGAGAGTATACCTCTCGAAACGGCTGGCTGGTAGTCTGGGGCGTTTAGACTCGGCTGAACTTGGTTGTGACTGATCAGATTCTCGGGACTATTTTGGGCGTTCTGGCTCATCTCGCTTCTTCTGATTGACCTTTTCTGTGTACTCTTTTGTTTTAGTTAGCTCAGACGGCTTGTCTTCTCGGGCGTTGAGAGTGTCTTCGGCGTTCATGTGCTTCTGTGCTTTTACGATGAGCTCGGCCATGCTGGTGGGTGGTGCCTTTGCCAATGAGAAGAGGAATTTCGTGGGCTGGAGGCCACCCATGAAGGCTGTGAGTGCCACTTTGTCATCGATGTTGTCCACCTTCAGAGCCTCGGTATTGAACCGCGTGACATATTGGCGTAGAGTCTCCATCTTTCCCTGCTTGACGTTGAGGAGGTATGTGGCCGGTCGGAGGTGTCGTTGGCCCCCAATGAAGTGACTCACGAACAACTTACTCAACTCGGTGAATGACGAGATGGTACCGCCTTTTAGCTTGCTGAACCACACTCGGGCCTAGCCCTTCAGCGTAGTTGGGAAGGCTCGACACATGATCTCGTCCAGGACTGCATGTAGGTGCATGTAGGCCTTGTACGTCTCTAGGTGATCCAGGGGGTCTTTTACTCGAGCAAAGGCTTTCATCTGGGGCATCCTGGACTTGGATGGCAATGGCTCGGCCATAATGGCCGAGGAGAATGGTAGATCTATTTTGTGGATGAGGTCATCTATGACTGTCGCGGTTTTTTCCTTTCATGATGGCCATCATGTTGTTGAGTTGGTTCTTGACCTCTTTGAGTTTGACCTCTATAGTAGTGGAGACTTCAGTCCTTTCAGGTTGAATGTCTTCGGCCCGTGTAGGGACTCGACTCCGGTCCTAGGGGCGAGCCCTGCTTTTGGCCACATCTTCATTTACATTTGGCCCTCCCTCTTCTCATTGGCCCTGGTTGTTGGGTTGTTCGATTGCTGGCTGTCCTCCTTCAGGGCGGGAAACCCGAGGAGGAAGGGGCAGAATGGGCAAGAGGCGGGCTTGCTCGTCCAACCTTTGGTGAATGGCCTGGTTCTGGTGAACTAGGCCTTGGATAAGCCGTGTCAGATCTTATAATTATTGCTCAACGTTGGGAGGTTGATCTCCCCGAGGGTTGCCCTGATGGCAATTTCCTTCGGAGGCCATGGATCGTGTATTGGCCATTCAAGTTGCAGTATACCGGGAGACAGAACTATGAATCGTTCCCACAGACGGTGCCAAAATATTGGTACCTGAATCTTAATGGTCGAGGATCGTCTCGGTTTTGCCTCCAATTGGTGCTGCCTGATCCTTCGTTGAATGCTCCATTGGTGAACTTACAAAAGGGTTAGAATCTAGGCACCAGTAGGGTACCGGCCTAAGACTCTCCAATGCTAAAGTAAGAGAATTGGAAGTAGACAAATCGTATGGAGAATGTATAGGCGTAGTGTAGAGCTTGTTAATTGCGTACCTTTTGAATCTGTAGGCGCTGATTATTTATAGTTAGTCCATGATCCAAAGTTTTTGGAGTAGATGGAAAGGAATCCCTAAGGATCCAGCTACTGGGCATGAATCTTGGGATTTGCATTGACCTTCTGGCTGATTTCCCGGTATTGCCTTTCTGGTGCATGGTGGGATATCTCCTTGGTCGGTCGACCTGACCGAGGTAGTCATTCGACTGAGTACGTCTGCCCCGACTGAGGAGGGGACCATACTCGGCCCTTCTTCTAGCATGTGCTGGTAGGTTGACTTTGGTCGGATGAGATGTCCTTTCACATAGTCGCTTCTCGGATCGTCTGTCTACTCCATCGGTGGAGCAGACTGATCAGCTTTATCCTCATTAGAAGCCCTCTATTTCTGAGTCGTACTTGCTCGGTGAAGGGAATACCTCTACTCGAAGTGATGGTTCATGCTATTGGAACAATGTCATTTCGACTCCCTGAGATGGCAATTACACGAGGCTTTAGGTGACTATTTTGTTTCTCGAAGCGACAGTCTGGATACCAAAACGTCCCATCTCATTAAACGTGAATCCCTTCAAAATCCCAAGAACGGTGGACCCTTGGCCTCTCTTCGACACGTGGCCCCATCTGGACCTCTGGCCTTTGGTAAATCGAACGGTTGATACTCTTCGTATCTGGGGTCGTTGGATTACAAAGCTTATTTCTAATCTGGGTCCTTGGTGCCTTGTATATATATAAATGGTTGGGTGCTTTTGTTCGGTTCCCGAAAGTAACGATTTAAGTATACGTAACTCGTTTTCCTCCTCATTCCCAGAGCATCGATTTTTCTCAAGCCTCAGTTCATGCTTTCGTCCCAGCTTCCCGGCGTTTATTCTGCTCCCGTCGTCTTATTTAGTAAGACTCTGTACCTTCTTCTTATTTTACTGTTCTTTGTTGCGTCATTCTGGCTTCCTTTATTTCTGATTTCGAGTCGGAGTTTCTCCCGGACCCTCCTTTCTCTGCCCCTTCCCCCTCTTTTCTGGCCAATAGGCTTTTGTTCTTCTTGGGTAGTTCCGAACTTTTTCCTTTGATTGGTGCATTTGTACCCGATCACCCTTCCTTCGAGTTGTATCTTAGGAAGGTGTCTGTGACCGTTCAATACACCATTCATCTTTTGAGGAGTGGGACCATGGCTTATCCCCAGGAGATTCATTCTTCTGATGGTTCGAGTAGCGATCAGACCATCTCGCACCTCGCCCTTTCTCATCCTCAGTCACTCCCATCCGACCGAGGTGATGCCTCGAGTTCGATTGCCCAGCTGTTCGAGGAAGGTTCTCAGGACTTTGCTGCCGAGCTCATCTCCTTGGTCAGTCGAGCGACTGACCTTGTTCACCTTTATTCTTCTCTCTATCTTCCCCCTTCTGTTGAATTCTGGATTACCGCAAAGGACGAGCGCGCGTGCGTGCCCCCTAATGGAAGGTTAGCTTTGTATGAGCACGCCTTTGCCACGGGGCTTAGGTTACCTTTCCCTAGAATAGTTAGGGAGCTTCTTGATTTCTTGGGTCTGTCCTCGGGTCAGTTAATGCCCAACGCTTGGAGGATCCTTATCGGGTCAATAATCATCTGGGAGGAAGTTTTCGATGGTGAACACCATCTTTTAGTGAAGAAATTTCTCTACTGTTATCAGCCGAGGGAGAAGCAACTCGGCTGGTATTACTTTCATGCTCGGTCGGACGACCGAACCCTTATCACCGGCTGCCCTACCTCGAACAAGCACTGGAAGGAGAGGTTTTTCTTCCTCTCCGGGATCGGTTGGAAATTCCAACCGGATGAGGTGGTTAGCCCCAATACCCCACGAGTCAGGATGAAGTGGGGAAAGCCTGATCTCGATGTTCTCTCTGCCGAACCTGAGGTAAATGCCGAGGCGAAGGCCCGAGTGAAGAAGGCTCGAAAACATCCTACTCGGTTATTCGGCCAACTGGTGACCCCTCATTCGCTGAGTGCTTGGCTACTCGGCCCTGAGGTCCCGGGTGAGTGTCTGTCTTCCCTTCTGTTCGACCCTTTATTTTTGCTTATTCTTTGCTGCTTGTATTTGGTTCTAATTTTTTTGCTTGTTTGATTTGCAGAGATGTCGAAGAGACTTGGGAGAGCTGTGACCCAGAAGGTCCTCGCTCGGGAATCCGAGGTTAAGCCCCCGGTTGCAAAGAAGCCTCGGGTGGATATTCCCATGGCAGGAGAGGCCATCCCCTCAGCAATCGTCGAGCTAGATTCTCCTGATGCCCCTGCCCCAGTGGTGGTTTCAGTACCTACTGGAGGGACTTCAGTACCTGTTGACATCAGGTCCTTGGCCGACTATGACGCGGTTGCGAACGGAATGGTCGTCTTTGTAGGCGTCGCCGATCGTTCTCTCTCCAAGGTGGCGACTCTTCCCTTGGCCCAGGACCTGATGTTGGACCTTACCCGGGTAATTTTTAATGACATCTCTTTTTTCTCCTTTCTTTCATGCTTTCTGCTTCCTCTTCCTTTTGTATTTGATTGCCTTTGGTTTTTATCCTCTGCAGGCTTGTGCTCGGGCTCGACACATGGCCAACCGCTGCTATCAGCGAGAACGAATTCACGCGGCTGAGGCCGAGAAGGCGGCCACTATGCTGAGCAAGCATAAGGCCATAAACGAGCAGCTGGAAATGGAGAGGGACGAAGCCCAAAGGTTGGTCGCCGAGGCCATGAAGAACAACACTCGTCTATTGGCCGAGAAGGAGGTCTTCGAGCAAGAGAAGGCCCAATTTGAGGCGAGGCTTGCTGCTGCTGCGGTCAAGGCCAGGGAGGAAGCCATTGAGGCTTTTAAGGCCTTGGAAGACTTTAAAGTGGAGACCACTGAGTACTACGTCAGCGGTTTCAATGCAATGAAGGCACACGCAACAACTTCTTTCAAGGACCTGGACTTCTCCTGGTTCCATTGGAGGATGGAAGACCCCGCTCCCGAGGAGGGTGGCTCGGTTGAAAAGACTGCTGACAAGCCTCCAGTCTGACTATCTCTCTTTTTGTACTTTTTTGTTTTTTATAAGAACTTTTTCTTTTGAAATGAAGAACATTGTGAAATTTTTCTTTCATCTCAGTGGTCATTCACTTTTAAATTTTTGCTAAGTGTTTAGATGCCTCGGTTGGGCTTCTCCCGATCGATAGGTCTTGCCTTTCGTCTGAATGGCTGTTCATTCTTTTGAATCCTGTTGAGTGTTGGACCTCTCGGTTACTTCACTTTTTGTTGAATGGATGGACTGCTTGACTCTGATTAGGTCTCAGGCAGCTCTTCCTTCATTTTTGTTTGATCACACTCCTGAATACGAGTTGCCAAGTATCTGGCTCCTCGGTCGGGTTTTATTGGTCAACCCTTTTTTTGCGTCGACTGACCAGTACTTTTGGGCAGATGAATTCGCCAAGTGTATGACCCCTCGGTTCTGCTTTGTTGGTTGAAATCTGTCGAGTTTTGTCTTCGGGCCTTAGGTGGACGCCTTTAAGTCGATCCAGCCATATTTGGGCCGAGTAGGTTCTGAGATGGTCTACTCTGTTCGAATCTTTATCTTTGGGCATTGGTT
>JAUTBS010164403.1:0-12137 GCA_032361285.1 Aequorea victoria | reverse complement strand
AGTCCACCCCCATGGTTTTCCAACATTGTGAATTACCTTATGGTAGGAAAATTCTATCTCATTGGTCTAAGCAAGATCGGGATCGATTCTTTTTGCAAGTGAGATTCTATTTTTGGGAAGATTCGGAACTGTTCAAGTATTGTTCTGATCAGATCATTCGAAAATGTGTTCCCGAGAGTGAATACCAGCACATTCTAATATTTTGTCACACTTTAAACTGCGGTGGCCACTTCAGTAGTAAAAAAATGGCTGCCAAAGTTTTACAAAGTGGCTTCTACTGGCCGACACTCTTTAAAGATGCACATAATTTTTGTAAAACCTATCTACGGTGTCAGCAGACGGAGAATGTGTCACGTCATGAGATGATGCCACTGACCCCCATCCTGATTATTGAGATATTCGATGTGTGGGGCATTGATTTTATGGGTCCCTTTCCGCCTTCGTTTGGGTATATGTATATCCTCGTGGCGGTTGATTACGTGTCAAAATGGGTGAAAGCCGTAGCCACCAAGACTAATGACCACCAGGTGGTGGCCAAGTTCCTGCAGGCGAATATTTTCACTCGGTTTGGTTTTTCACGAGCCATTATTAGTGACGAAGGGACCCACTTCTGTAACAGACACTTCGACATGTTAGTCCGTAAATATTCTATTATGCATAAGGTAGCCATTCCTTATCATCCTCAAACTAGCGGTCAAGTTGAAGTGTCTAACAGGGAGCTTAAAAGCATCTTAGAGAAGATAGTCCGACTAGATCGAAAGGATTGGTCTCTTAGACTGAATGATGCATTGTGGGCTTACCGCACAACCTACAAGACTCCTATTGGCATGTTCCCATACCATTTGGTGTTCGGACAGGCATATCATCTGCCAGTTGAGCTAGAACACAAAGCTTTTTGGGCTATTAGAAAGTTTAACTTTGATATGGTCACCGTCGGGTCTCACCGGGAACTCCAGCTCAATAAGTTGGAGGAGATGCGCGACGATGCATACGAGAGCTTGTTGATTTACAAAGCTCGGATAAAAGCCTTTCACGATAAACACATATCTCGTAAGTCCTTTAAGCTCAATCAATGAGTATGGCTATTCAGCTCAAAGTTACGTCTCTTTCCTAGTAAGCTCTGCTCCCGCTGGGAGAGGCCATTCATTGTTACTAAGATTTCCCCCTATGGTGCAATTACAATTAGAAATCCAAAGACGGAGAAATCATTTAAAGTCAATGGCCAAAGACTTAAGCCGTATGTAGACGGTATTAGTGACGAGGAAATAATCGAGTCCGTCGACTTGACGGATCTGATTTATCCAACTCATTGAATGTTGCGGGCGTCTGGATGAAGATGATAAACTTAGCTCTTTTTGGGAGGAAACCCAATTCTGTTTCTTAATAGTAAGTCTTAAAACTGAAGAAAAATAAATAAAAAATTTTAAAACAAAGAAAAAACCAAAAAAAATACGAGGCCAGCGTCCAGATGTTTTTTCATACGTCCGAACGTTTTTAGAGGGGAACCCATTCTGGAGGTTTACGTCCGGACGTTCATCACTTATGTCCGGACATTTTCTTCGGCGAGAAATCTGTCGTTCTACGTTCGGACGTTTATTACTTGCGTCCGAACGTGTTTGCCCTCAAAAGCCTTCTGCCAAAAAATGTCCGGACATTCATCACTCACGTTCGGACGTGTTTCCTTCGACGGAGCTTTCTGCCCAAAAACGTTCGGACGCTCATCACCTACGTCCGGACGTATTCAATTTTTGAATGGCGATTGGTTTTCCTCCCCAAACTTTTCTCTCTCTCTCTCTTTTAATTCTATCCTTTATTCTCTCTTAATTCATCTCTCTCTTAATTCATCTCTCTCTCTAAATTCATCTTCTCCGGCAAAAATTTGAAGTTTTCGTTCGAGTTTCCCGATAACCTTCAAATTTTCCGGTGAGACTCAAGTTTTTCGTTTAAACTTTCCGGCGACGGTCGAGTTTTCTAGCTGATATTCAAAGTTTTCGACAAACTTTTCGGCGACCCTCGAAGTTTTCCGATGAGTTTCCGGCGACCTTCGAATTTTTCGATAAGTTTTCTGGCGATTTTTAAATCATCTCTCTCTCTCTCTTCACTTTCATTTTCTTTTCTCTTCCCGTTCGGTGTCAACATAATGACTTTCTGACGTCGCACCGACGTTTCTAAATGAAGTCACGGGGATTCATCTTCCACCCTACCCCACCGATATCTTTTCCCTCCGATGCATGGGCCAACCGCAAAATGCACATCATGACCACCTTTTCGATCGATGGCCCTTTTCAATCTGACAACCTTTCCCAGAGGGGGATCACGTTATTAGAAGAATAATCTCTCGCCTCTCTTCTTGGTATGTTCCCACATCCGTACGCCCGCATTGTTCACATTTTCTATCAACACATTCGCGTTGATGCGGGTGACCGAAATGTTGTTCGGTCCACCATCGACGACCGTGGCGTCGCTATCTCCACCGATGACGTTGCTCGTGACTATTCCTCTCCCATTTTCCTGGCGACACCTCTGCTTCTATCATGATAGACGTCATCACTTCTGGTCGTGGTGACGTCAGCTCCATTTTTACTCGTCGAGGTCTTCTGGACTCCTCGCTGTGGTTTGTGGATGTGGTCCTTCGAGCCAATATCTTTCCCACAAGCCACAAGGAGGAGCTCCGAGGGACCTTCCTCCAGACTCTTTATGCCCTCCATACCGACGTGCGGGTCTCCATTCCTTTCCTTATCATTGATGAGATGCGTTGCTTCCCGATGAGCCCGCGCGGAACACGTTCGCTGCCTTTCACGAATCTGATTGTTCTGTGCCTGGAGCGCTCTCATTCCTTATTCTTTCTAGGATCTAATTTACCCAAGATTATGCCACACACTTACTCCTTCGTCTAGTGGTTGAAGAGCACCCGTAGCTTATTGCGCTTGAAGGGGAGAGGATGAGTATGCGAGGAGTCCGACGATGACGACGGCGTGCCTGTGCCACCACCGGGAGCCACCTCCGAGCCTAGTTCAACATTGCCCCTACCAGCTTGGACCATGTCCTACACAGAGTACCAGGCTCTTACCGGCTAACTCAGCCATATTACCGGACATCTCACTCGTATTGATGGGAGGCTTAGCCGAGCAGAGGAGGACATAAAGGAGCAGCGGGAGATGCTGAAGGCGCTCATGGCTTCTCATCACATTGAGCCACCACCCAGACGTGGCCACCATCCAGGCAGTGGTGCCCACTGAGTTTCATTTTAGTTTACTGATTGCTGCTAGGTTACTTTCATGGATTTTAGTTCTTTTATTTTTATTTTCGTCCTGTAGTCGCATTGTACGTGCATTTGCACCCCAGTTTATTTTACTTTTTATTTATTTATCAACATTAGTGTAATTTTTATGCTTTTCTTTATATTATTCCTGAATTTCTGTTGATTTGGTTTGGGCGTGCTCTGTTCTATTACACAGGTTTCATGGCAGTGCAATTGGAATGACTTTCTGATCCGTCCCACTTCGCACCATCTTGAGGTGTATTCTATTCTTTTGTATCTTTTAGTTCTTTTTGCATGCCATTGGGACAATGACCTTTAAAGTTTGGGGGTAAGTTCGAATTAACCATAGTTTATCATATAATTATCATAAGAAATAAAATAAAATAAAAACCAGTGTGACATCATTAAGCTTAAATGATTCTTGTTAACATTGTATATGTTCGACAGTATAATTTTTTACGCTAACTGTTTATTACCTATCTTTAATGTCAAATAACTCGGTCATTATCACAATGCACGTTTGGCTACACAACTAACTTCCCGATTGAAAAAGTAGACATAAAATTAAGCTTTTAAATGAATGCTTGTGGAGACTGTAATCTTGTGTGAGTTTTGAGCATATCTTTCGTACGGAGTGACAGCTTATATATTCTCTTTTTCTTGGAAGCTTACATATTTTGTTGAAAAGCCTCATTTTTATTTCATTTTGGTTGAATGTTATAAATGCATCATTTGTGCTACACTACTAAAACTCCTGAACTTATGGACACTTAAAAATTCAGGTCAGTTTTAGGAGGTGATTTAAGGCTATCTTTGTGCGTTTGAGCCATGAATTCTATTCTTTTAAACTATCCTGTAGTTCACCAGTTTGAGCCAAAATAAGTTAAACTTTTTTTTTTCTTTAAACTCCAGATTCTAAAAAGTCTTATGTTGCAAGTTTATGGAATAAACTAAAAAGGTGGGAGAAAAGATAGTTGAAAGAAAATCAAATGTGTATATCCTGTATAGAATAGTGGTCGAAAAAGGGGCAGAGAACGTTAAAAAAGAAAAAAAAAATCAAATTCTTATTTGATTATAAAAAAAAAGGAAAAAGGAAAAAGAAAAAGAGAAGAAGACGGTGTAGAAGAGACAATGGTGGTTGAAAGAAACGAAAACAACAGATGGAGTGAAAACGAAGACTTTTTACTTTAACAAGATTATTCTCATGAATTTTTACACAAAACATGTTTCTTTTGACCTATACCGTATACACTCCCCTCTACCCAATGTTACAACCAAATATAAAAGTCCTAAATGATCCTAAAGAAGAGTTGAATAGAATGGTGAACATAATGATTGGATGATAGTATGTAGCATTCTTCCTTAAAATTTTTGACATTCAATATCGTTTTTCATGAGGCTATGTACATTCATTGATTTCAACGCTTTTCAAGTTCTGAGTATGTGAAATATTTGGCTTGCTATTATCATTGCTGTCACATACCATGTTTTGAGTTTATTAGAAGATACCAGTTTCTGAGCGGTCATTTGTTGAGTGCACTCGCAGTGAGCATTGAGATAAAACTTAGTTCTGATAAGGGTTTGATTCTTGTTTCTAACTTTGAAATCGTATTTTTAGTTGTGCTAGCCAATTCGACACACACATTTCGAGTAATTTTGGCACAAAAGTTTTGGTATGATCAGATAGTATTTTGAAGTATGTATGCTGTATATATTGCATTGTTTAACAGATTTCATTTTGCTTCGTGATTGATCACCCTGAATAAAAATTTGGTTTGTTTCTTTCTTTCTTTGGTTCTTGTTTTGCTCGAGGACTAGCAAAATATAAGTTAGGGGGTGTGATCTGAGATTAAAAGAGCATTTTTAAGTCGTCCAATGTACATTTCATGTCTTTGAATTGTTAATATAATATGTGTGTTAGTTGTGTTTTCATGTAGCAATAGGTACGACTGATAAAATGACAAAGTTGGGTTAAAAGCAGGAAATAGTGCAAAAAGATGACAAAGTACAAACTGGCAATAAACGTCCGGACGCAATTCATCAAACATCCGGACGCTAGAAGAATGAATGATCTCTGGACGAAAACGTCCGGACGCAAAGCATGAACGTCTGGATGCTCGAGCGATGGATAAGCCTCTGGACAAAAATGTTCGAACGTGAATTATAAGTGTCCAGACGCTTTGCGGCGAATTCAGTTTTTAATTTCAATTTTGAGGCATAGTTTTGGGAGGAGTATAAAAAGAAAAGAGTTATCAGAAGCAAGGGTGGGACACCAGAGGAGAGAAACCTTACACGATGGGTAGGGTTCAAAAGGGGACACGAAGAAGAAGATCGAGATGACTCCTCTATCAGGATCAACAACTTCGTTTGTCTCATCGATGAGCGGTTAGGTTCTTCATCTAGGGTTTCGATGAAATCTTAGCTTATGTAATGTAGTTTTTCATTTGGTTTTAGATGATTACTTTCTATCGGATCATTCGTTGTATGATGCTTTTGGTTTTATTTGATTCTTGCGATCAAATATGGTTTATAAATGTTTTCTCTATCATTAGATCATTATCCTCTTCTGTGATTATAATAATGTTGCGTTATGCAATATTTTTCATCGCCTCAATGAATGTATATTGTGATAGAATATGCTTGGATAAGACGCGTTGTGCCATGACTCGATTATGGACAACTCGTGCTAATCTAGATATTTTATGCCGATTACCATGTTGCAGTGGCGCGCGCCAGGTTGGAGGTGGCGCACGTTGCCTCTATTTCAAACCAGTGGCTTCTAGTAGCTCTTTCTGCAATTTTATGTTTTAAATAGCATACTTTTATATACATCAACTACACTGATATGATGTCATCTCCCCTTTTGACATGCCTTGAAGTGTAGGTATGCGTAGAAAGCCTTAGTTTTAGGTTAGATTTTGTTTCATTGTTTTCTTTTTAATGTTATCTCTTCAACCCTCTTTCTGTATATGTTAGTTTTGATAAAGTTAAGACAAGAACAAAACGGAACGGTTAAGTAGAGGCCGATCTTTGGATCGGGCAAGAGGGGTGCCTAACACCTTTTCCTTTCGTACCCTAGCTCCCGAACCATTTTTTTGGAAAGGACGAACTAGTTCCCTTGAAAGTTTTGGTTTCTTAGTTTATCCGAAAACTAAGTGGCGACTCCAAAATCATGCGCCCTTTAACACAAACGCATTTGGGAGAAAACCCCACTTTCTTTTTCTCGTCGTGGTTTGTTCTGCATACACTCCCTCGTTTTGAGTGAGGAACGGAGGAGAAAAGAGGAAAGAAAAAATAGGGCGGGTTCCTCACAGTGGCGACTCCACTGGTGATTATTTTTTAAAGTGAGCCAAACTTAAAAAACGTTCCGACTGTTCTTGTCTTAAATTTATCATTAGTATTAGTATTGCATGCATAGTTTTTCATCTTCTTTTTATCCTTTTTATTGGGTACTTTTCCAAAACAAAAAAAGAAAAGAAAAGAGAAAATGAAATATGACAAATACTTACCTACCCTTCACTTCGGCGGTTTACTGTCTCGGAGCTATGTAGGGGAAGTAGGCAAGCCTTCTGGCCGTATGCCCTTTGGATACAGGCAAAAAGGGTCACTGCATACTGTTTCACTTGGCCAGGTACTACTTGGTTGGGAATATATATTCTTGATTCCTATTCAGAATACCCGATTACTGGACTACAAAGCATTTTCATATGCATTTAGTCAGCCTAGAACTTTCCTTTTAGGATAAATACCCTTATAGGTTATGTGTTTTTATTTTGTGTTTGTTTTTGATTGATTAAAGTAGTTCTTTTCTTTCTTTTTCAACCGGGTTTCATCACCTGAGCCTCATTTTTGTTCTCTCTCCCGGGACCCTCCCTGGGTTTTCCAGTTTTGACGCCGTTAGGCCATTGCCTAACTTCTGTCACCCGAGTGTCATTTTTTATCTCCCGGGACCCTCCGTGGGTTTTACCCGATTGTGACGCCGCTAAGCCGTTGCCTAACCTTTGTCATTTTTTTGTTGAGCCCAGTTTCATCACCTGAGTCTCATTTTCTCTTTCCCGGGACCCTCAATCGGTTGTCCCGTGTTTGACGTCGTTAGGCCGTTGCCTAGCTTCCGTCATTTTCTTTTGAGCTGGGTTCCAACTCCCGAGTCTCGCTTTCTTTTTCCCGAGATCCCTCGCTGGTTATCTCGTGGCTTGACGTCGTTAGACTGTTTGCCTAACCCCTTTCGTCATTTCTTTGAGGTGGGGTTTCATAGACCCTTTGCCTCATTTCCCTTCTGAGACCTCCCGAGGTAGTCTCGAACTCTTGAGTTATTAGGTCTCGGACCCGACTTCTCTCCTTTGCGTCTAGGACCGGGTCTCATCAAATCGTACCTTGTTCTTTTATTCTGGGACCCCTTCTGGGTTCTCCCGAGCCTTTTATGATCGTTGGGATGTTAGTCCAACCTTCTCTCCTTCGTAAGAGCCAGGTCCTCACCGACCCATACCTCTTTCTTTCCGGGACCCTTCGTTGGTCATCCTGAGTCTCTTAGTTGTTGGGCCGAGATCTAGTCAGAATTCTGGTTAGGTCATGCGCCTATCCCCTTTGTGTTCAGTTCGCCCAGAATTCCCTGAGTTTTGAGTTCCTTCGCCATCAAGCCACGGCTCGATGTTTCCCGATGATGGTCCTCCATTTTTCAACTTCTTAAGGCAGAAAAACTGATAGTGTATGTTGGTCTTTGTCACCACATCTTCTTTATTGTGTAAGTTGGTTTTTATCACCGCATTCCCCTTTATCGTGTCAGTTATGTCAAGGTATAAGTCGGCTTTGTCCCGCATCCTTCGCCATTCGAGCTCCGGATCATCGGCTTAAGTCTGTATCGTCCCGCAACACGACCTTCCTTGCTGCACGAGCTCATCCTCGTCCAGAAAAGTCGCACTTCATCTCCCCCTTTTTTCTTTCTAATCGTAAAGATTCAGACTCTCGATGGAAACCGGTTTCATCCCGCAACCTTTCTTTTGTTTCCATAGCCTTCGAGAGATAAGTCTCAATGGAAATCCGCACTGCCAAGCTCGCACCCTTCTAGCCGCTTGGAAAAAAGTTTTTTCCCTTTTGTTACTCTTCCGAAACCTTCCATTTTTTTCTATCCGTAGATATTCAGAGTTTCAACAGAAGTCAAAGCATACCGCAACCTTTCTTTTTTTTATCTGTAGAGAGATAAGTTCCGACAGAAGCTGGGCTCCTACCACAATTCTTTTTTTCGTTGGCCATAGAGATTCAGAGTCTCGACAGATAGGCCGATATCGTCCCATGCCCGTATTTTTTCTTTTTTCTTCACCCGTAAAGACTTAGCCTTCTAAGACTCGACGGAGAGGGAAAGTCAGTATTGTCCTGCACCCTCAGTATGTTCCTCTGCTGTTTGAGATTTAGGGTCACAAACGGACAAGCTGAGCTCCAGTTCGCAAAACTTATTTTAGTATGACGTTTCAGAGTTCGGTCTCAGACGAAAAGCCGTGCTCCGGCTCGCAAAACCTTATTTTAGTATGCTGTTTGAGACTCCGGTCTCAGACAGAAAGTCAAGCTCCGGCTCGCAAACCTTATTTTAGTCTGTCATTTGAGACTCGAGCCTCAGATAGAAAGCCAAGCTCTGGCTCATAAACCCTTTTTTAGTCTGCCGTCTGAGACTCTGGTCTCAGATGGAAAGTCGAGCTCCAGCTCACAAAGCTTATTTTAGTCTGCCGTTTGAGACTCCAGTTTCAGACGGAAAGCCAAGCTCCGACTCATAAACCCTTTTTTAGTCTGCCGTTTGAGACTCTAGTCTCAGAAAAAAGTCGAGCTCTGGCTCGCAAATCTTTATTTTTGTCTGCCATTTGAGATTCAAAGTCTCGACGAAAAGTCGGGTCTCGTGCGCATCTTCTTCGTACCATATCCAGGATTTTCACGAATCCCGAGGCATTGAGGTAGTTTCAATGCTCTTCTAAGCTGAGTTTTTCCCGTAACCCCTTCTTAGGTCTAGGGATCCAGCATCTCTATGTCCCTTTTGTTTTAAACCGGGTTCTATCACCAGCACCCTTCGTTTCTCTCGCTCAGGATTCTCTGAAGAAATCTCGAGTTCCTTTTTCGTCGAGTTGTCAAGCCGAGGCTCAGCGATTCTTTTTTGTTTAAGCCAGGTATCGTCACTCGCAATCTTTTTTGTTCTTTTTAGGGTTCTTACACACTTCCTCGCCGAGTCTTGACTACCCGTCTTGTTCCTCGCTATTTAGCGTTTGTTTTTTTCTACTTCACCTTTCTCGTAGGGTCATCACGAGTTGTACTGTCTAATGTCTTACGATTTGATATGTTTCCCATCTCTTCCTCTGTTAAGGTTTATCATTGCTTCTTCAAGCTCTGGTATCACGCCCGTTTTGATTCGATCACCAAGCGGAAGACTCAAAAGATCGAACTCCAATCTAGAAAACACGATGGCAGGAGATGGTGATACAATTGCTGCATTGAATCGAACTCTGTCGGAGATGCGACAAGCTTTGGAAGGCATGACCCTCAGTCTCCAGGAACAGACCCAGGTCCAAAGCCAACCAGAGATCTGGGCCCTACAACTGAATTAGGTTCTGAGAATTCCACGGTATAACGTAGCCAACAACCAGCTCTGGGAGGATGAACAGTACGACACTGATCTCCTAGGGAATTGACCCACTGCTATTATCTTTGATGATGTCCAGCCAGCTGCTAATGTTACTCAACTGGTTGCTGCTGTTACTGCTACTGCTGTGATAGACCCAGCCTTGGCTCGAGAAGCCTTATTGTCTAATAAGATAGACAGGTTGGAAAAAGTGTTAAGGAAAGTCAGAGTAGTCAATGAATACATGCTCGACGTAGAAGGACTCTGTCTGTTTCACGATGCCAAAGTGTCCAAGAAACTCAAGATGCCAGACATGGAAAAATTTAACGGTACTGGAGATCCTAGGATTCAATCACGAATGTATGTTGGTACCCTATCTCCCATGGGCATCGATGACCAACTCAAAGAGAAACTCTTTCACAGGTCTCTTTCAGGGACTGCTCAGCTTTAGTTTCTAACCTTGGAAGCCACCCAAACCAGAACTTGGAAAGATATTATTACTGCATTTGTCGGGCAATACAACTATAATGTCCAGCTGGACGTAACCATAAAAGAACTGTAGACCACCAAGCAGAACCCCCGGGATGCTTTTGTTAACTTCCTGACCCGCTGGAAGGGTAAAGCAGCCAAGATGACTAACCGGCTTGCAGAGAAAGAACAGGTCCAGACAGTGGTAAAAAACTTGCAACCTCGGTTCAAAAATTACCTCATTACTCAGCCGCTCATGACTTTTGAGTAGTTGTTTGATGCAAGTATCCAAATTGAGGGTGCCCTCTAGTTGAGAGAAATTGAGAGAACAGAGGTCAGAACGAAAGTCAAGACTAAGGCAGGTACAAGTCAGCAAAGAACCTAAAATCCCTATCAGAGTCCAAACTATCAGGGTCAGAATAGCTACCCGACCAATCAGGCTAGCCCAGACCCGCCGAACAATAACGTACTGAGGGCAACAGAAGTAAACCTTCTTAACCCTCAGCCATATAATCCCCAGCCATATAACCCTCATCCATTTAACCCACAACCATTTACCCCCAGCCAAGGCCATTCAGACTGCCACTTGCCTTCCCACTAGTCCAGAGAGTATTCAACGAATTGAGTGTTCCACTCTTCGTGCTATTCCTGAGGTTATTGGAGAAAGGGCACTTAAGCCCCCTCGCACCAACACCTATTCCAAATCCACCTCTTACTAATTTCAATCCTGGAGCATACTGTGAATACCATCAAATGCCTGGGTATCCCATCCAGTACTGTATGAAGCTTCGATACAGGATCTAAGATTTGATTGCTAACAAGGTTATCCCGCCTCCAACGGCGGCTAAACCCAATGTTACTAGCAATCCACTACCGAATCACATAAACCCACCCCCTCGGAACATAAACCATATCCACACAATTTCACCCTACTACGATCCCAACATCTATATCTGCTCAGAAAGGGCCGTCATATCAAGTCCACCTCTCCCAGATGGGAACTTTCTATGCTCTTTAGATGCGGAAGGAACTCTGTATATCGAAGAGAATAACTTGGAAGAGCTGGAGGATGCAGAGGAAATGATTGAGGAATGAGACAATATGGCAGCAAACAACGAGGTACATGTGGAGTTTGCCTTCTATGACCCCAATAGAGACACTGACATCGATGGATGGATGTCGTCAGACGAATTAGAGGAGGAATGCACAGACGATGAGTTTGATAGAAGCGAGGAGTGGAATGACCCCGATAATGACAACCTCTCTATTTCTGGCACCCTACTCAAGGGGTACGAGCATATGACGACACCCGTAAAAACCATGCTGGGGGTAGTCAAGTTCACTGTTACCATAGGACCCACCGATAGTGAGATTGAATTTCACGTCCTGAATGTGTCAGCCTCCTTTAACTTGTTGTTAGGTTGACCTTGGTCACATGATCCTAATGTACAAGAAGTTTCATCCACTCTCCATTAGAAGGTCAAAATGACAAGGAATGAAGCTGTTCTAACTATATTTGGTGAATCAAGCATCTAGGCTACTGCCACTAACGACACTCCTTTACTTGAAATACAACACGGGGAGGAAGATCTCACCCTGAGCGATTTTGAATATGACGAAGCACCAACTATCCAGACTTTGATGAACAGAGAGCAACTATACATAAAACCTCAGGTGGTAATGATGATGGGCAAAATGTCATACTTCCCAGGCCTAAGGCTTAGAAAAAGTCAACAAGGTAGCACTGAACCAATCTGTGTTCAGGGCAATCAGTACACCTTTGGTCTAGATACAAGCCCACGGCACAAA
>JAUTBS010164292.1:0-12137 GCA_032361285.1 Aequorea victoria | reverse complement strand
CTTGTATGAGATATTAATCATGAGTATGGATGTTTTATTTAGGGCAATGCAGAGTGCATCCCTCTTTAGTTGGAGTTTTATGCTATGTTCAGTGTAGGTGAACCGTACCACCCCTCCCACGTGAGATTAATTACCTAATTGGGAGTGGGGTGTTACACCTGATGTCACAATCAAAGAAGAGAAATGCATCTTAGACCTTTTTGTTCTTAATGACGACATTTGGGACTACTCAGAGCCTAACAACAGTTGGAAGAAAGAAGAGCTATAGGTAGTGAAAGAAACTAACAGACTAGAAGCAGAGGAAGAGAAAGAACAGGACCCGACCACAGAAAGAGACCTAGAAGCTTACAAAGACCACCTGACAACTGACAAAAGAAAGGGAGAGGCAGAGGAAGATGACCTGTGGAAATTAAAAGGACTGGATCTGTCAGAGATTAACACTGCTACAGACCTATGGGACGGTTTGTGGGATCCCGAGGAAGAAGTTAAACATCTGATTAGGAGTGGGAGGTCCTTTAAACCAGAATACTTAGAGAAAGGTGAGGCTATTCAGCAACCAGTGGAAACCAAGAAAGAAGATAATGATGTACTAAAGCATCTTAAGAAAATCCAGGCTAATCTGAGCATCTGGGGCTACTGATGGCGTCCCACAAGAACAGACAGGTCGTTCTAAGGACTTTGAGCAAAACCGACATCTATATACATACCACTCCTGAACAGCTAGTAGGAATGATAGCCCCTACTCGGCTGACCAATGTCATCGCCTTCACTGAGAAAGATCTGTCAATCGAAGGGCCCCTAGACAACAAGCCTATCCATGTAATAGTCAAATGCCTAGGCAAATGGGTGCCCGTGGTACTAATTGATAACGAGTCAGTTCTACATGTCTGCCCGCTCAAAATAGCACATTGCCTTAGGCTGAAAGAGCAAGGTTTCACGCCAACTACGCAAGGGGTATGAGCTTATGGCAACACCTGCGGGAATGTATTGGGGGTAGTCAAATTTGCAGTTACCATGAGACCAGCAGAAAGCGAGATAGAGCTCCACATACTGGATGTGCCAGCCTCTTTCAATTTATTGTTGGGCCGACCATGGTTACATGACCCCACTGTTCAAGCAGTTCCATCCACCCTTCATAAGAAGGTCAAAATGATAAGAGACGGGACTATCTTAACTATCTCTGGGGAATCAAACATGCAGTCGCCGGCCACAGATGGCATCCCTTTGTAAGAGATACAACATAGGGAGGAAGATCTCACCTTGAGCGGATTTGAATTTGATGAGATAGCGGCTATCCAAACTCTGATGACAGAAAAATAGTTGTACATGAAACCCCAGGCAGTAACCATGATGGGCAAAATGTCATACTTCTCAAGATTAGAGCTTGGAAAAAGTCAGCAAGGCAAGACTGAATCGATAGATGTTCAAGGAAATTCTCATGCCTTCGGATTGGGATACATGCCCAGGGCCAAGGACTCTGCTGAGAAAGCAACACAAGCACAGAAAAAGGCAAGACCCAAGAGAAACTGGAAAGTATACATGGCCCTGATGCTAGAGTACGGGTCTTTGAATGATCAACTTGACAAAGAGGGTGAGGCCTTTCCATTTTTGGATTTTTGGAACCATGGATAGACGAGGGTTTGGACAAAATACACCTGGGCTAGAGATATTCTTCCAGCATCAACTAACAGATAGTGAGCCAGAAAAGGATGAGACAGAGAACGAGGATGAAGCCAAAAGAGTGCACATGCGAAACTACATTGAGGACATAGGAGAACTAACGTTGGGGTCACTCTTCGAAGAAGGAACAACTCTTACACACGTGGAAGAGGCTGCAGAGGTGGTTGCTATGTTGGGCAGCGACGAACCAGTCGACTGTTCCAACCTGATAGTAGATGGGGATAGCGTTGTAATCAATAACTGGGCTTATGAATATGTCATTTTAAATGTGATAGATAGAGGGCCAAAGTCCGAGTTGGACTCATTTACATCTATGGGCCCAAAGTCCAGTGGTGAGTCTGATGGGTACCCATCTATTGCGGTGCCTCTGTCTTGTAGTTCCCATAATTTCATATCCGAGTCTGTATCTCTTGCCGACTATAATAACGAAATGGGGAACTCTTCTAGTCACCCTGCTGTACTTTCATTTGAATGTATGATTTATGACTCTGAAAATGCTTTTGATGGGGGTATCCCCCACGGGATAAAACTTTTAATTGAAAAAAAGAAGAAGAGGTGCGCGCTAAACCCTTAATTAAAAAATAATAATAAACCTGAGTACCGAGAAGGATCCCCAAATGGTCCAGATTAGCTCTCGTTTATCATTTGTAGAACGTGAGCCTTTAATCAACCTATTAAGAGAATTTAAAGATGTTTTCGCATGGCCATACGAAGAAATGCCCAGAATAGACCCAGAAACCATCCAACATAAAATTCCCCTCTACCATGATGCTAAACCAGTAAAACAAAAGCTCCAACGTGTGAGACCGGGCAAGGCCCTTAAAATCAAGAAGAAAGTTACCAAGTAAGTAAACGCTGGCTTTCTTCAGATGACAGAGTATCCCAAGTGGGTGGCTAATATTGTCCCTGTAGCAAAGAAAGACGGTCGTGTGCACAATTTTGTTGACTTCTGGGATCTTAACAAAGAAAGTCCCAAAGACGACTTTCCTCTGCAATACATAGACATCCTGATGGACAACACTGATGGTCATGCCTTGCTATCTTTCATGGATAAATTCTCCATATACAACCAAATCCTCGTGGCCCCCGAAGATAGAGAAAACACTATGTTCACCACGCCGTGGGAGATGTATTATTATCGGGTTATGCATTTCAATTTGAAAAATACAGGAGCCACGTATCAACGTGCTATAATGGCTTTACTTCATGACATGCTACACCAAGAAGTGGAAGTGTATGTTAACGATATGATTGCCAAATCCAAGGACCGTGAATGACATATCCCATCTTTGGGAAGAATCTTTGAAAGGATTAGGAAGTATCAGATGAAGCTAAATCCATAGAAATGTATTTTTAGGGTTATTGCAAGTAAAATGTTGGGTTTCATCATCACCCGAAGGTGCATATAGGTGGACCCTTCTAAGATCAAGGCGATTCTGGAAATGCCTTCCCCAAGAACAGAGAAAGATATTAGAAGATTCCAGGAAAATATTCAGTTCATTAGTCGCTTTATCTCGAAGCTGACTACAACCTGTGAACTTCTTTTTTGATTACTCAGAAAGAACACACAATTCTAATGGGATCAACATTGCCAAAATGCCTTTGAATCCATTCAAGGATACTTGCAAAAGCCTCTGGTGCTTTCTCCTCCAGAACCAAGCAAGTTGCTAATTCTGTACCTATTAGTCAACAAATCTGTAATGGGCTGCATGCTAGCGCAAGAAGGGAACAACGGTGAAGAAAATGCCATTTATTAGCTGAGCAAGAAAATAACAGAATGTGAAGCCCGATACACGCTGCTGGAGAAAACTTGCTGGGCTTTGGTGTGGTCATCAAAAAATTTACAACACTACATGCTGGCATACCCTGTAGTATTGATTTTCAGAATGGACCCGCTTAAGTACCAATTCAAAAAGGAAGAGCCTTAGTATTGGAAGATTGGCCCGATGGTTGCTATTATTGGCCAAGTCTAAATTGCATTATAAGACCAAAAAAAATCGGTAAAAGGAAGAGCCATAGCAGAATTCTTGACCGATCAACCAATTGAGGGAGAAGAAGATTCAGAGTTTTAGTTTCCCAATGAAAATGTGATGAAGGGTTGAGAATGAGCTATGGACTTTATATTTTGACGGTGCCTTAAACCAATACGATTATGGAATCGTAATTTTTCTAGTCACCCTAGATGATTTGCATGTTTCGTTGGCCTATAAATTGAATTTTGAGGTCACCAACAATCAAGACGAATACGAAGCTTGTATAACCAGGATGAAAGCGGCCTTAAAATTAGGAGAGAAGAAATTTGCAGTGGTTGGTGATCCTGCTTTGGTCGTCTCCTAAGCCAGTGAGAAATGGAAAGTCAAGGAGAAAAAATTGATACCATACCACCAAGAGCTCGATAGACTTGTTCTGAATTTTGAGGAGGTCATTTTCGTCCATGTATCTAGGCTTCAGAATAAATTTGTTGATACCCTTGCCACTCTTACCTCTATGATTGACATACTCTCAATAGCAAAAATGAGACCTTTGGTAATTGAACAGCAGAGCATGAGAGAGCATACGAAGTCACAGCCTTAGAATAGGAAGTTGGGGATGGTTAACCCTGGTTTCACGACGTCTGGAACTTCATTGATGAGAGAAAATATCCAGACAATGCCAGTGAAAAAGATAAAAGAGCCATAAACTGATTAGTAGCTCAATTCGTCATCTATGGCAAAAGGCTGTACAAACAGGCTTATCTGGGAGTGAAAAAAATCGGTGTAACAGACGAACAATGTCGAGAAATTATAAAAGAAGTACGCAAAGGGGTCTGGGGGCCAGATATGAATGGGATGATGTTGGCCAAAAAGATTTTGTGGCAATGCTATTTCTGGATGACTATGGAAACGGACTGTGTTAAGTTCGTCAAAAGATGCTGCAAATGCTAGATCCATACAAATCTTGTACATGTTCTGCCATCAAAGTTATACAGTATGACACCCCTTTGGCTATTTTTAGTCTGAGGAATTGATATCATTGGCAAAGTCAGGCTGAAGGCTTTAAACGGACATGAATTCATCTTAGTAGCTATCGACTATTTCACCAAATGGGTCGAGGTTGCTTCTTTCTCAGTTCTCAAAGCATCTCATGTGGCTAAATTGATCAAGCATAACATCATCTGCCGATATGGTGTCCTCTATGAATTAGTATAAGATAATGGATCACACTTACAAGGGGAAGTACCTGATTTTCTTGAGAAGTACAAGATCATAGCGCACAAGTCATCCTCATACAGACCGTAGACCAATGGAGCAGTCAAGGTGGCATATAAGAACATCAAGAGAATCCTACAAAGGACGATAGAAGCCAGTAAGGATTGTCTAGAAAAGTTATCATTTGCTCTTTAGGGATACAAAATGTCAATCCGAGCCTCGACAGGAGTCACCCCATATTCTCTAGTATATGGGATAAAAGTTGTTCTACCCATAGAACTAAAATTCCCTTTCTCAGTGTGATAGTAGAATGCAACTTACCAGAAGCTGATTGGCAAAGGAATCATTTTGAGGACTTACTTTTGTTCGATGAAAGGAGACTCGGCGCACTCTTTCATATTCAAGGCTATCAAAAAAGGGTAGCAGAGTCATTTAACAAAATGGTCAAGGTCCGAAATCTCAAAGAAGGGGACCTAGTGCTCAAAGAAATTTGAGCCCCTATCTTTGACCTGAGAGGAAAATTCAAATCAAATTGAGTCGGGTCATACATAATCAAAGTCATTATGACAGGAAGAATCGTTAATAATATGGATTTGGACGGAAATACTTTCAACACCACAACTAATTTGGATCAACTCAAAAAGTACTACCCTTAAAAAAAGAGATATAAAGATAAGAGAGACTCGTTGGGTTGAAAACCGATGAAATGACGATCTAGGAAAAAGTTAGAGCAACCCGTAAGGTTAAAAACCTAAAAGGGAAGCTTTGGCAAAAATAAGGGTAATACTCTCAGAACCCTTCTCTGCAGAAAGGCTCTGAGAGTATAAACTCCAGCCAACGGATGCTCCAGAACATTCACTTTTTTCATCAACCAAATCTGAGAGAAATATAGAAAAACGGTAGTTGAGCGGAAAAATTGAGAGAAATATGAGAAAATAAGAGTAGAGAGGAAAATTAATAGAAATGCAGAAAAATGAGAGCTGAGCAGAAAACTTGAGAGAAATACAAGAAAAAAAAAAGAGTTTTGAGGGATACATGAAGAAGCAATGGATTTCCCGTAAAGATAAAAGAGACACTAGAATGAACAACATCAAAACTAATAAGAGTTTCGGCCATAATCAGTGGTATAAAATTCTTTCCATCCTTTATCCGAGAAGCTACATGTACCAGAGTAGTGCTGACATCATTATTTCCCACGAAAATAAGGAAATGTGCTAAAAGACAAATGCACAAGGCGTAGCGATAGCAAGACTGAAAAAGAAAGTCTAAAAGACAGCTGGAAGGGCGAAAGCGGTTCACCAGACGGGGTATGTCGAGGACCCCTCCATGTAGAATGGTAGTAGCCTCACTATTGCTCAACCCGCATAATTCCCTAAAGAGTTTCTTCGGACTAACAAGAGAGGTAGGGATCAAAATTTTCTCTCGAGGGAAGAGGTGCAAGGTAGGGACTAACAAGAGTTGACTACAGAAGAAGACTAGACAGCCCTTTATATAGAGAATCTGATGGGGGCCAACACCTGGCGTGCGCCACCTCATGCAAACCCAATGTAGCGCACGCAATGTTATCATGGCGCGCACCATGTTTGTCAAGAAAGTACCGCACGCCACATCATATGGAGCGCGCCACCTTGATTCAACAAAACAGTTGTGTTTGTTTCTCCCATATTTCAAATCTGAGTCGTCACCACTAGTGCTTGCAGTCTATGGATAGTGATATAGCCGCTCTGGTTTATGTCTTGCTATCTACTATCATTCATACATGCATTTATTTGAATTCTAAAAATGCAACAAAATCAATAAATAAATAAAAGAGAACCATCCATGTACAGAAAAACAAGGGAACCATCCATATATATAAATAATCAAACATCCATACAAAGAAAAGAAAATGGGAAAATAGCTAAATAAATGTGATGAATAAATATCCAATCAGAGATGAAGGCGTATCTAATAAAAAATGTATATAAGGTATATAGGATACAAATGAAAAGGAAAAACACCCTCATCTCTGTCTACGCCGGGTGCGGCGCGAGGGAGCCGAAATGGAAGAGACAGAAGTGGTGGTGTTCCCTGAGTTGTAGTCATTGTCGCTATCATTCTGATGCACTCGAACACCACCCTACGAAGCAAGACCTCGGGGAGCAGTGGCAGACGGGCTAGCAGCATGAGAAGATGATGAAGCCCCATGGGTGGAGAGGTCGCGGCTACTGGAGAAAGGCTATAAATAAAAAGAAAGAATAAAAGAAAGAAGAAATCCAAATGTTATAATAAGAATGTAATATATACGAATAAATGAAAAAGAATAATAAATAAACAAATCACTCACCAGACGAGGAAGAATGTGAGGAGGTTAGGGGATAGGATCGAGGTGCGTGTCCATAATGATCTGAGTCTGCTGCCTCACCAATATCATCAGACCGGTGATAGTGGTGAGGCATTCCTTTACAAAAGGATGAGAGACCTAAAATAGAAACAAAGAGAAAAAAGGTGTTAGGTAACCAGACTAACATGACAAAATAATAAGAAATGAGAGATATAAAATAAAAAGAGGAAGGCAGGAAGTACTTGTTCATCCCTAGCACCTAGACGTAGCTCCTCTACCTCAGGAAAAAGAATGGGAATGGGACACCGATGCCAGTGCATATAAGTGTCCACCACCCAAGGTAGCACCGGGAGGAAAAGAGCGGTCGGATCCAGAGCAAGTGTGGCATAGACGCCAGTAGCAATAGCAGGGGCAACATGGGAAGTAGCAACAGCACCACCATCAGGGAATCACGGGCAAAGGCAGCGTACTTCCCCTCAATTAGGTAGTGACTAGCATCGAAGCCGTACATCGCCTCCACCACATCCTCTAGTGGTATGGTGTCCATCGATCTCAGACTTAGTAGAGGTGGCTGAGGGACCCGAAAGTAGTCCAATCTCAGCGATTGTCGAGCTACTTGCTCGACCAAGAACTACTCTCAGTGGAATGGGCCCTCTAGTAGGATCCTCATCTGAGAAGCCTGACTACTCCTCATCAGATCAGGGATGACATGATCCTCCATGCCCTTCCACACCCGTCATTTTGCCTGAAAAGTGAACCAAACACAGGTTAAATGTAAAAGAAGTCACTAAAAGCAAAGGAACAAAAGGTGCGAGAAAATAAAATATAACAAACCGGTATGGGTGAAAGACAATCCAAGTGCAGGCGGTAGAGGGTTAGATTCTTCCCCTCCTTCTTCCTCCCTCGCGTGCTCCGACCCCACCTCATCACTTGTGGAATGACTAGGGCATCTAGATAAGTAGTCATTAGGGAGGGCAACCCCAGGAACGCATAAGCCTATAGCTGTAAAAGAAGAGATGATCAACAGAATAAGTGTCAAGCTGGGTTAATAAGAAATAACATGAATGATATAAAAGACAAAAGCAATAGTCAAGATCATACCTCTGATATCCTCCAATAGCCAGTCATAGACAGCTCCCTGGCCCGGGACATGCATCGCAGGCTCATATACAGCGCCACCAATGCTGCTCCACCTCAGTCAAAGGTCGACACCCAGTGCAGGTCATAAAAAGCTCCCAAATAGTAGAGATGGATGGTGTTTTTCCTATTTAAGAATATGCAAGCACCGAGAAGTGAAGGAGGGCCACATGACACCTCCATATGCTGGGGTCGAATGGCCTCGTGATCATAGAAAAGTTGAGGGGAGTCAGGGTTGCCTCAAATGATGGGAAGTGAAAGTCGTTGGTGGTATCCCACCACCTCTCCACCAGGGCTGTCATGAGCACTCAATCATTGTGAGTGCTCGTGAGGAGGGGAATGAACCGACCAAACCCAGAGGCATCAATGAAGAATCTGCTCTTTAGGGGAAGAACCTCATACCAATCCAGGATGCAGGAGGAGCCTCCAAAGCACCGTAGATGCTCACTAGCCTCAAAAAGAAGAAAAACAAAAAAAAATTGCCAGATAAGATATAAAAAAATAGCATAACAGAAAAGTCATAAACCTAAGAAAGCGTAAAAAATGCTTACTTAGAGAAAAAAAATTGAAAATCCAACACCTTAGGTGCGTGAAGCGCAACCTAGTTTGAGAAAAAAACAAAAAAATCATAAGCTTAAGAAAGCGTGAAAAACGCTTATTTAGTGACCGAAAATTGAAATTCCACCACCTTAGGTAGTGTGAAGCGCAACTTAATTTAGAAAAAAATACAAAAGTTATAAACCTAAGAAAGCGTGAAAATACTTAGTGATCGAAAATTAAAAATTCACCACCTTAGGTAGTGTGAAGTGTAACCTAATTTGGGTAAAAATAAAAAAGTCATAAACCTAAGAAAGCGTGAAAATACTTACTTAGTGACCGAAAACTAAAAATCAACCACCTTAGGTAGCGTGAAGCGGAACCTAATTTGGAAAAAAATAAAAAATTCAATAAACCTAAGAAATCGTAAAAATGCTCACCTAGTGATCAAAATAAAAAAATCTCCTAGAAAAGCGTGAAAATACTTATCTAGTGACAAAAAGATCAAAAATTTCCATCTCGAGAAGTTTTGAACACGACCTAAGTTGGGTGAGAAGAAGGAAAGCTCGCCCACGTCGGGAAGTGCGAGATGGGACCTAAGTTGGGTGAGAAGAAGGAAAACTTGCCTATCTCGAGAAGTATTGACACGTAACCCAAGTTGGTTAAAAATAAAAATTCTATTTTAAGAAGAGTTGAAACACGACCTAAGTGGGGCGAGACGAATGAATGCTTGCCCATCTGGAGAATCGTTGAGACGCAACCTAAGTTTGAGATTAAAATAAAAAAATTCCCCTAAAAAACTGTAAAAATATTTATCCAGTGAGAAAAAGATAATCTTCCATCTCGGGAAGTGTAGAACGTGACCTAAGTTGGGTGAGACGAACGAAAGCTCACCCACCACAGGAAGTGCGAGACGGGACCTAAGTTGAGTAAGAGGAAGGAAAGTTTGTCGATCTCAAGAAGCGTTGACACGCAACCAAAGTTGGTTAAAAATAAAAAATTCATCTTAGGAAGAGTTGAGACACGACCTAAGTTGGGCGAGATGAAGGAAAGCTTACCCATCTCGAAAAGCGTTAAGACGCAACCTATGTTTGGATTAAAATAAAGAGTTTCTCTAAAAAAATGTAAAAACATTTATCTAGGGACAAAATGACAAAATTTTCCATCACGGGAAGTGTGAGATGGGACCTAAGTTGGGTGAGACAAAGGAAAGCTCGCCGACCTCAGGAAGTACGAGACGGGACCTAAGTTGGGTGAGATGAAGGAAAGCTTACCCATCTCGAAAAGCATTGACACGCAACCCAAGTTGACTAAAAATAAAGATTCCATCTTAGGAAGAGTTGAAACACGACCTAAGTTGGGCAAGACGAAGGAAGGCTCGCCCATCTCGGGAAGAATAAGACACAACCTAAGTTCGGATTAAAATGAAAAATTCCTTAAAAAAAGTATGAAACGTTTTACTGTCCCAAAAATCAATCCAAAAGGGGGGTGAATGGGTTATTTTGGCAAAATTAAAATCTTTTTGAAAACTTCTTCTTAAAGCGGAATAAAACACAGTAGCTAAAATGAATTACTGGGAGTAAAGAGTTTAAGGGAGAAGAAGATACAATCGATTTATAGTGGTTTGGTCCTTCTAACCTTTGTCCACTCTCCAAGCACCTTGGGAGTTATAATCTAATAAAACAGATTCTTTGATGGGCGAATCGAAGCCTCGTACAAATAGATTCTTCTGTTGGTGAATCGAAACCACTTACAGATTCTTCAATGGGTGAATCAGAACCTCCTTCTTTTTATGGCAAAGAGCAGCCTAAAAAATAGTGAAAGGTGTTGTAGTGTGTTATCTCCTTTATGATATGGATACAACAAGAATAGCTCACTTACAATCAATGTTTTCTCACTCATAAACAGAATGTACAATAAATGAGGTGAGGAGAATTACAGAAGACACTGAGAACAGAGTATTGAATGCTTAGGAGAGTGTTTTTCTTTTTCTTTAGAGAGTATTGAATGTCTTCTTATTATTTGAAGCTTCAAGCTTTAATCTTTATATAGCTCAAGTCAGTAGAGAGCCGTTGAAAGCTTCTGATGGCGCATTAAATGCTGAAAACTAGCCGTTGGAGAGTTTCAGCGATTTGAAATCCCACCCCAGTGTCGACACTTTGTCTTTTGATAGCTGAGGGATCGACCCAACTGACTTAGGTGTCGACACTTTTTTGAGTTCTTGAAAAACCAGAAATGTTGGAGCTTACTGGAATGATCAAGGGGTCGACACTTTTTTCAGTGGGTGTCGACACTTCGTCTTGTGGAGCTTTGGTGTCGACTCTTTTGATGAGGGGTCGACACTTCCTTCACATTTTTTCATTCTAGAAAAGTGGTGCTCACTGGAACACTCAGGGGGGCGACACTTGATCCATTGGTGCCGACATTTCCTTGTGTTTTCAGTAGAGCAGGAAGTTGGTGTTCTCTGGAAGGTCTTGGGGGTCGACACTTATAGAAAATGTGTCGACCCAACCAACATTGAAGTTGTTTGTGTGAGCTTTCTAAAAGTCTGATGCAAAAAGCATCTTTTTATCTTGATTTTAATACTTTTAAATCCTGAAAATATTAACTTATTGCACAATCAAACATTAGTAAATATCAAATCAATTGTTGTTATATACCAAAATCAAAGATAGGATATGACTGAATCACCCTTGGGTCAACAATCTCCCCTTTTTTGATTATGACAACCATTGATTTGTATAAGAAAGTAAGGAGTGAAACCCCCCTTAATATGTGCATGGGATTGAAAAAAGATCAAAATCAGTGTATAAAGATGTTTTATTTTCAGAGCATATGTATATGATCAGAGTATAAAAAAAATTATGGGTGTAGGAGCATTTCTCCCCCCTGTTTATGAATTCAAGATATGTATATGTTCATTGTCTAGAGACAAGTATGAACATATAAAAACAGAGCATACATTTGATTATTTATGTGAAGACAATCAAGTTTCAAATTTTTATTTTAATCAGAGCATACATAAATTGTTCTTTTAATCAGAGCATATATAGAAATTTAATCAGAGAATAAAATTAGAGCATATATAATTTCAACCAAAGCATGTGTTAATTAAGAGCACAAAATCATTATTTTATCAATCTTTTCACAAATCAATCATGCATTATTAAACATGGACTTTTCTCTCCCTTTCTCATAGCAAAAGGGAGGAAAAGATCTCAGATAAATCAGAGCAAGAAGATAAAAAAAACATGCATATAACAAAAAATATT
>JAUTBS010164182.1:0-12139 GCA_032361285.1 Aequorea victoria | reverse complement strand
CCTATGGAGAAATGTTTTGCTTCAAACCCACTCTATTTAGTAGGTAGCACAAGAAGTATATAGAATCTCATTTATCTGCATTGATATTCATAGAGTTACTTCATTTTTGCAGACTCAAATAGACCAGTCGAACATACTTTCTGCTCAACAGGTTGTCAATCAGTTGGCAGATGCTGTTGTTAATTTAGCAGGAAATCAGCTGGGAACAATTAGCAACAGTGGTGATGCTTTCCCGTTGGCAGATCTTCTCAATCTTGAACCCTTTGCTGGACCATTTAAAAACTTGAAGAAAGATAGCCTACGTAAATTTGATGCTGCAGATTCTGCATTGGCTACCCTTAGGGGAATTAAAGCACTGACAGAACTCTCTGCTGAAGATGCGTTATGTCAAAACAAAATAACTGATTTTGGGATCTTGATTTTGTTAAGGCGCTTTTTGTTGCGAGATGATTACGAACAACTAGCTGCAACCGAAGCATATGATGCATCACGAGCACATGAATTGCAAGATCGGGTCTCCAATGTTTCTAGCGAGACTTCAGCTATAGATACTAATGATCCTTCTAGTGTCCGAGTTCCACCTACAGCTCACATTCGGAGGCATGCAGCTCAGTTATTAACCATTCTGTCTGCCCTTCCAAAGGTCCAGAAAGTAATTGTAGCGGATGAAGATTGGTGTAAATGGCTTGAGGAGTGTGCTTGTGCGAGGATCCCAGGTTGCAATGATATTAAAATTCAAAGTTATGCTAGAGCAACATTATTAAATACGTTTTGCAATGATCAAAGGGATAGAAACACCTCAAATGAAAATGTTGCTGGCAGTGCTCTTCAGAACCAAAACCAAAAATGCCCTCGTTATGCTGATATGATATTTTTAATCAATCCCGAACTGACGCACTGGAAGTGTCCTGAAGAAGGTTTAGACACTGTTGAAAGCAGGCTAACAAAGAACCCAAACTCCGCCACTGATGATAGCTTGCCTACTGGCATTGATGAGACTCAGAGCTGCTCAAGATCTGCCGTTCCTTCACTGGATGTTGTCTTTGTTCATGGACTGCGTGGCGGACCTTTCAAGAGTTGGCGCTTAGCTGAGGACAAGTCATCAACTAAATCTGGCCTTGTGGAGAAGATTGATGAAGTAGCAGGGAAGCGAGGGACATTCTGGCCTGGAGAATGGCTTTCAGCTGATTTCCCTCATGCCCGCTTGTTTACTCTGAAGTACAAGGTTTGTCCCGCATTTGGAACTTTTCTAGATGTAATTTGTTAGAGTCTATAATTTTCTGTATATATATTGGAGGGTATTTCTGTACTTTCATACTGGAGTATAAATACATAGAGGAGAAGGGTTTCAGGGAATTAACCCAGAACCCTATTTTTTGTATTGCTCTCTCTCTCTTTTGTTCTTCCAATTCTAACAACCATAATTAACCCAGAACCTTATTTTTTGTATTACTCTCACTCTCTTTTGTTCTTCCAATTCTAACAACCATAATCTTAACAGTGAGTACACCAAAATTTGAAATGAATAAGAATAATTCTTCTGCTTATATTCTTGAGTCATCCTCTTTATGGCATAGTAGATTGGAGCATGTTAATTATAATTCTCTACGTAAATTAATTAACTTAAATTGCTTGCCAAATTTTTTTATTGCTCCTAATCACAAATGTGAAATCTGTGTAGAAGCAAAAGTTGCTAAGGCATCTTTTTATTCTGTTGAAAGAAATATCGAATCTCTAGATCTTATTCATACAGGTATTTGTGATTTTAAATCAATTCAAACAAGATGACGTAAAAAGTATTTCATAACTTTTATTGATGGTAGTACTAAATTCTGTCATGTCTATCTAATTAAAAGTATGGATGAAGCATTAGATATGTTTATTCTTTATAAAAATAAAGTTGAAAATCAACTTAACAATAAGATCAAAACTCTTTGGAGTGATAGAGGTGATAAATATGAATTACCTTTTGGTGAATTCTATTCACAACATGTCATAGTTTATCAAACTACTGCACCTTATTCTCCACAACAAAATGGTGTTGCTGAACGAAAAAATAGAACTTTGAAAGATATGATGAATGCAATGCTAATAGTTCTGGATTACCACAGAACTTGTGGGAGAAAGCTGTTCTTTCAGCAAATTATATCCTTAAGATACCCCACAAAACGACAAATAAGACACCTTATGAATTATGGAAAGGTCGAATATGTACCTACAAATTCTTTAAAAGTGTGGAGGTGTTTGACAAAGGTTGCAGTACTTACACCAAAGATGTCAAAATTGGGACCTAAAATCGTTGACTGTGTATTCATCGGTTATGCTAATAATAGTATGTGTTTATCTATTTTTGATTCACAAATCAGAAATTACAGATATGCATATAAATACTATTATTGAGTCAAGGAATGCAGTATTCTTTGAACATATATTTCCTTGTAATCCTAAACTGGAAGCGAGTTCTGTAAAAAGAACTTATGACACTACTAAGAATAGTGATCATGATAATGATCAAGAAGGACAAGATAATGAAGAACCTACACGTAGTAAACGCGCTAGAATATCTAAGTCCTTTGGTCCAAATTTTTTAACATTTTTGTTAGAAAATGAGTCTCGAACTTATAAAGAGGCATTGTCCAGTACTGAAGCCTCTTTATGGAAGGAGGCTGTAACCAGTGAAAATTGAATCGATACTACATAATCATACGTGGGAACTGGTAGATCTTCCATCAGGTTATAAATCTCTTGGATATAAATGGATATTCAAGAGAAAGTTGAAAGCGAATGGTTCAATTGACATGTATAAAACAAGACTTGTGGTCAAAGGATTCAGACAAAAGGAAGGTCTTGATTACTTTGACACTTATTCACCGGTTACGAGAATAACGTCAATACGTATGCTAATTGTGATAGCAGCGTTATTTAATCTGGATATACATCAAATGGATGTAAAGACGACATTCTTGAATGGTGAATTGAAAGAAGAGATTTACATGGAACAACCTAAAGGGTTTATTGTCCATGGAAAAGAGAATAAAGTCTGTAAATTTGTGAAATCTCTTTATGGTTTAAAGCATGCGCCAAAGCAATGGTATGAGAAATTTGGCAATACTATGATGTCAAATGGGTTTAAGACAAGCAAATGTGACAAATGTGTCTATGTTAAAAATACAGACCAAGGATATGTCATCGTATGTCTTTATCTTGATGACATGTTCATCATTGGTAGTAATGATCAAATAATCAAATTTACAAAGAACATGTTGAACAAACGTTTTGACATGAAAAACTTGGGAGTTACATATGTTATTTTGGTAAATACTTGGTAAATTTACCAAGGATGATTGTTCTGCAAGAACACCAGTTGATATAAACATGTATTTAATAAAGAATACAGGTGAAAGCTTATCCCAACTAGAATATTCCAAGATTATTGGAAGTCTAATGTACTTAATGAACTGCACACGACCAGATATCGCGTATTCTGTGAGTAAATTAAGTAGATACACAAATAATCCAGGGTCAGACTACTGGAAGGCATTAGTTAGGGTTCTTAGATATCTAAGATATACCCGAGACTATGGATTGTGTTATACTAGATATTCAACAGTACTAGAAGGTTATAGTAATACCAACTGGATATTTAATATGAAGGACTCCAAATCCACAAGTGGATATGTCTTCACTCTCGGAGGTACAGCTGTGTCTTGGAAATCTTCCAAACAGACATGCATCGCTAGGTCAACGATGGAATTTGAATTCATAGCTTTAGATAAAGCTGGGGAACAACCTGAATGGCTACGCCATTTCTTAGAAGATATTCCAGTATGGCATAAACCTGTGCCGACAATATGTATGCATTACGACAGCCAATCAGCAATTGAAAGAGCAAAGAGTAATATGTATAATGGTAAGTCATGACATATGCGTCGTCGACATAATACCATTAAACAACTGCTCTCAACTGGAATAATTTACATTGAGGATATAAGGTCAAAAGATAATATTGCGGATTCGCTAATCAAAGGTTTGACCAGAGAGCAAGTTGATAACTCTTCGTGGGGAATGGGATTAAAGCCTATGATAAAAAGACATCATAATGGCAACCCGACCTAGTTGACTGGAGATCCCAAGATCTAGGCTCAATGGGACAACCGAATTATGTGTGACTCTTAAAGAATAAGGAAGATTATCTCCTACCCATTTCTATGATACTAACATAGTGATGTCTGTATCGTGATTCAGGATAAGCTATATTTATACCTTGGATATCCAAGTGGAGTATTGGCAGAATACTATTAATGAGAATCACCTATATGAGTGAACTGGGGACGATTCCATGAGAATTTTAAGGCTGAATTCTCTAGAGCACTCATAAAATGACCAGGTATGTTCAGGACCGAAAAATGAACACAACCGTGAGAACTTAGTTGTGTCTAAGAAAAATCTGTGTGAACTCTATTGTCTTGGCTTACACAAATGACTGAACAGTTCAAGACATTACGTCCACTGATTAGCCAGTAAGTCCGATAGTCTCTCACAAGGGAAGGTTCAAAACCAAAAGCTACCTATCCTATGCAGAATTCTTCTTTTAATTGAACTCTCTCTGTAACTGCATCTTGTTGCATTTCGTTTTTGTCAAATTCTATTCATGTGGGGGATTGTTGGAAATATTGGGTTTTGAACATGAGTTTTGGCGAACTTTGAGGCTAAATAAAATAGGGTTGGATTAATCTTTTTTTATGATTTTAAGTCCTAATATGTTCATCTTCATGTGTAGTTTAATCATGGATTTTGAGTTGTTCAAAACCGATAATGGGTGAATGAGAAATTGACTCCAAAATGGGTCATTTAAGAAATTGACTCCAAAATGGGCCATTTAAAAATGGTGGAAATGGACAATCCCATATCGGATGGGAGGAAGGATGGTGTGTGGTTTATATAGTCTAGCCTTGGATTAAAGGAAGGGCTCTCTTGGGGTTACCCAATTTCGTGGAAGGGGGAGGACCTACCCAAATATTTGAGATTGGGCTAAGGCTGAACCCAAATCAAACGCGCGCGCTCCACCGCCGACCGACCGGCCGAGCTGAGCCGAGCCGTGCTGAGTCGGACCGGGCTAGGTCGTGCACGGGCTCGGGTCCGATTCGTGGGTCGCGGTTCGCGAGTATCCTTAATTTTTTGTGAGAAAAACTCATTTGAATTTTTCGGATATATTATTGACGCCCAAATTGTTTTTTGAAATTTTCTAATTTAAATTTTGTTCCGTCCGTTGGACATCAAACCGTTGGGGTTCAAACAAACCAGTGGAACCGGTTCGGTTCGCACCTGTTAGGTTCTATTTAAAGAACCGATTCTCTGCTATTGAAGTACCGAAAATTTCCATTCTGTCCTCTGTGCTGCTTCTGCTTCCCGTTTCTGTCCCTTTGCATATTTTTCCCGTACCAGAAATTTGAGAGTTTCAAGCACAGTTTTGTTCGCAAGGATTGATTGATTGTTGTGCTACATAAATTAATCGACTGATCGTTGTATCCTGGGAGGCATACAGATTCAACCTCAGAGCACCGTAGCGAGGCCGTTTTTGTCTTAATGAGATTGTGTGGTACACAAGACTCGATCAACAGGTTTTTCATTATTATTCTGTTTTTTATTTCCGGTTACAGATTGTTGATTATTTTTCTAACATTTTGTTGATTGAGACTCATGAATCACTTCGTTTAGTTAGCCGTAATAATGTGTACCATGTGTTGGACAAAGACAGTCGTTGGAAATGATTTGGACATGGGTGTCCCGTGTTCATACATATCTTAGAGTTGAAGTTGGAATTTCAAGAGAAGAGAAAGATATTGTTATTGATTTAATAAATCTTACAAATGAAGAGTACATCGTATATATAGAAGAGAGAAAACCCTAAATTAGGAAGTTAAATCGTATCACAATATTCTGATAATATTCTCTCAATCTAAACATTAATATCATAATATTCGCTCAATCAATATAGAATATTATCTCAAATCTTAACATCTCAACACTCCCCCTCAAGTTGGAGCAAAGATATCAATCAAACACAGTTTGACAATTGATGACTGGAGCAAAGATGATCCCACTGACTTAGTGAACATATCTGTAGCTGGAACAACTGTAACCTAGTAACTGCTACCGAACATCACGGCACCACCAAGCCAAACCAAAATAGAGGTCTGAAACTACGACCACCGAGAAAACTGCTACCGAAAACAAACGACAACACCAAGCCGGAATAATGACCACCGAGAAAACTGCTACCGAAAACAACAAACAGCACCAAGCTAGAGTCACACCTACTAAGAATACTAATTCCAAAACCAAACGGTAGCACCAAGCAAAATCAAAAAAGAGTGCCGAAATCACGACCACCGAGAAAACTACTACCGAAAACAAACGGCAGCACCAAACCGGAATCACGGCAGTATCAAGCCGAAATCATGACTACCAAAAATACTGTTACAAAAAACAAACGGTAACACCAAGCCAGAATTACAGTTACCAAGAATATTGCTACCGTAGACAAATGGTAGCACGAATATAGTGTTAAAAACACATAAAGAGATTTATCACATCTGCGAGGTCAAACACGCCTCAAAGGAATATCTCATAACCAAGGGAATATCGTCGACTTGTTGGCGTCGGTCGAATGTCCCCGAAGTCAGGCGAAATGCCGGTGAAGGTCGCCGAAGCAAAACAAGGGTCAAACAAACCAAATCAAGTTTGCGAAAGACTTACGATGACAAAGGCGAATATGCAGAGAAAACCTAGAGGTGTCGGCGACCCACCCTAGGTGGTCGAAAGGCGGCGACCCACCCTAGGGTGGTCGCGAGGGCTCTGTAGGATGGCGCAAGATCCTTTGATTGTGGGTTGATCGAATGTTGGCTCTGATACCAAGTTGAAGTTAGAATTTCAAAAGAAGAGAAAAAAATTGTTATTGATTTAATAAATTTTACAAATGAAGAGTACATCGTATATATAGAAGAGAGAAAATTCTAAATTAGGAAGTTAAATTGTATCGCAATATTCTGATAATATTTTCTCAATCTAAACATTAATATCATAATATTCGCTGAATCAATATAGAATATTCTCTCGAATCTTAACATCTCTCGAATCTTAACATCTGAACGGAACTATACTTGTTATATATTTGAATATTCATAAGTGAATTCTAAACTAAGTTTCAGTAATTTGTTGACGAGTTTAGTGACTTTGTGAGTTGCTCATCTTTTTTTTTTTGTGGATAATTAAGTGTAATATAAAAGAAAAAAAAAAAAGAAAAGTATACATGTTCACAAGGAGCATATCTCAGGCACTTACAAAACCAAATGACTTCCTTGCACAGTCCACAAGGATAGGAATAAAAGCACAAAATAAACCTAGCCGTCATGCATAACTCGCATGGATAGGATAACTTCAAAACCACAACACAAACACCTGTCAACGGCTACAGTAACAACTGTTTCTTGCACCCAACGGGACCTTGGCACAGCCATGGGGGAGTCGCAAAAATACAGTAAGCTCAAGGAGTCAGAGGGGGCAGGCCCCTGACCAAACACTAGGGAGTAGAAAACAAGTCAGCTCCAGAGAATACACTCCGAACCGAAGAAAGCCAAGGCCAACACCCCAAAGCAAACTCTGCCGTCGGACCTGTCACCACAAACTTGAGGAAACCACCTGAGTTGCAGCAACCACCACACAACCCCAAGACCCGCCTAAGGAAAGCTTGTAAAAACTCTCAAAACAACCAACATGTCCTCACATGCTTTCTCTGAGAAACCACCCAAAGGTACAAAGTGAAGTCCCCAGTCCCATCCAGAGTGAACTTAGAACCTTAGGTAAGTATTGCACTCTTTCGTAACTGTGACTACCAAAGCCACTGACAAAAGTTATGAGCGGAGATAGGCCCCAAGAAAACTCAAAAAATGAACATGGACGAAGCTCAAAACCCTGGAGCAAATGCTCAGAAAAACACAGAAGACATGTAGTAACAGAGCACTTGGGAAAATACTTGCTGAAGAAAACAATAGAAGCACTGCAAGCTCAGGGATTAGAGGTGGATGGAACCCGTATCCATGCCTAAAAAGGGGATTGTGTAATGAAGACAAGACCAGCCCCAGAGAGTGAACCCCGGATTATCGAGAGCCTAGACCATCATCAAAGTCCTCTGCGTCATCGGATCCTATCAACACAACTATCAGCTAATCACTCAAATCAACGACATCACCTGAAGAGCAGCTCAAACGAAATCCACCCCAACGGATAGAATGTCACGCCCCAATTAGGGAATGGTGACCGGCCATGATTCATGGGCCCGTAGCCCAATAAACCAAGAAAGCCTTAACACTATTAAGCTACTAAATGCTTAATTAATAAAATTCAATTTCCATGCAATTGATTATAAAATCCCATTTATTAGCAACTGGGTCCAAAAGCCCATAAATCCAACCATGATGTCAAATGCATCAATAAACCAATGTCATGTTGTCACAATAATCCAGAGTATGCGGAAGCAATATAATAAATGTAATGAATGATGTCCTAGAGGTCATGAATTCGGATCCCTTCACAGCAGTCCATCAGTTAGAACTCCACTCACTGGCTACCTGAAAATGTTATAGGACACGTCGGTATAAACTGGTGGTAGATTCACGATAGTACTATACAGTTCCAAAACAGGGATAAAATAGAGTGAATAAATAAAATAACATGGTATGATAACTGTCATAAAGCAAGTGAAGTAAACACAATATCCTTTTATCTTTTCATTTCCATTTCATTTTTCTTTTGAAAATATCCACATTTTTCCTTTGCAAAATGGACGTCAAGAGCCCTCAAGTCATATAACAATAATGTCATGATAATCTGATAAAGCGACATGCTCAACATGAGTGGGAACAATAGTAAGGTACAACAGATATCAACTGCGTATAAATAAGTAATAATGCCAAATATATACCCGGAGTCTCTTGACCCTGGGATCTAAATCGACATTAGAGTCACCACGGGATGGCGCCCGAGACTTTTCTCTACACGATTCCAGTCAGGTCAACACGGTTAATCCCATGTGCTTTTCCTTGACTGTTGAGTCAACTAAAGTCAACATGGTTCATTCCATGTGCTTTTCTTTAACTAGCCAAAGTCACCACCTGAGGCGGACTTTCCCTTGGACTTTCCCATATCTCAAGAACATAAGTCTCATGGTCGCATCATAAATCTAAAGTAGAGTTTCTTCCATTCAACTTTTGAAACTATTTATACCATATTTTTGAAGTATAGTACACCATTCTATTTAAAAGAAGTTTAAATAATGCTTTTCCTTTGAAATATTTATGTAAAAGAGTTTACAAAGCATTTATTTATGAGTTTGTATAAAATAAATAGTAAAAGTTTTATATAAAAGAGTTTATGTACAAAAAGTTTAATATAAAACATTTTAAGCATGAAAAAATAGTTATGAACAATTTTGAGAAATTAGGGAATTCAGTTTCAAAGATAATAGCATGAGATCTACTCACCAGGTGTCCAAGTTATTCTCTACGAAATGATAGTGCAATAAAAGAATACAACCTGATATACAATAAAATGAAATAAACTATCAATCAATGCAAAAATGCAATCTAAGACTACCAAATGATCCCATTACCCAATATATAAGATTTTAATTACTTATTTGTAATTTGATTTAATTATTATTTAATTAACTTGTGTTAATTAAATTAATACCCAAATAACACACTTAATTCTTAAAGAATGATTATAAAATTATTTGATTTTGAATTAAATATAAATTAATTATTACTTATTGTAATCTTATAATAAGTGTTAATTTATTAATGTTCCAAAAGTAATGTTAATTAATTTATTTATTAATTAAATTTTGTTGTTTTCTGAAATTAGTATTTATTTATTAAGTTATTAATTAACTTACAATTTACTTATAAATTATTTAATCAATGTTCATTTAGAAAGTTATTCTATATTATAAAAGTAATGTTTTTAATTAACTCATTTTAAAACATCTTTTTAAAATCATTAATGTTTACTAATTAAATTTATTCAATATCAATAACTAACTAAATAATAATTCAAACAATTTTTTAATCAAACAGAGTCAAAAAGGACCAACAAAAACGTTACTAGTCGTTCTCGTCCGGACGCGCGTCCGAACGCGCCGTGACAGTGACGAACCAGACCTCTGATTTTTCTTGATTTTCGCTTCGTTCTTTTTTATTTTCATGAATTCTAACAATATATAAACATATTTTAGGACATTTTGAACATATTTTATTAGATCTAATTTGTATTATAATGTATTAAATAACAAAATATTTTCATGTGATATAACATATATATTTTCTCATATATACACACTGTAACTTTGATTTATTTAATTATTTTTTATTGTTCATTCATTCTAGTGTTATGATCATACTTATTTAATATATAGGTGTATGCTTTGATAGTTAAAACTTGGTTTAACATGAATATGTAATAGTTCATATGTTCTGTTATGAATATATATGCTGTTATATAAAATTTTATATTTCATGATCTTGGTTTCATTATTCCATGATCTAGCATCTTGTTTGTTTGCATATTTTGGTGATCTACGTGTGATCTTATCATCATGCACCTATGTGTGTGTGTGATCCATATATACTTTCTGTAACCGAATCAACAGATGCTTCGAACTTACCCGAATCACTGAATCAGTGATGAAAAACCTTGATGAAGATGATGGTGATGAAGCAGATCAGCCACGGCTTGATGATGAAGGAAACAAAAGTGATGAAGGCTTTGGCAATGGTGGTGTGAGGTCGACAATGGCAGAGAGCTTGAGAGATGGCTAGTTGCAGAGAAGAGAACTGTGATTGCGAGAGAGAGAATCATGGGAATCAAGAATGAGATTGAATCCCTTAAAGGCTGGGCTGATCCAAAAAAATAGGAGAATTTCCTAACTTCTCTCAACCAATTGCCAAAACAAAGGAATATGCTTTGACCAAGCATCTGCATGCCAAAAACCAACGAACCAAATTTTCTATTTTTTTTATTCTCTTATTCTTTTTCTTTTTATTAATTATTTTATTTGTTACTAGAATCTTCGAAGTTTTGTTAAATTAATTTAGTTAATTAGTTAATAGTTGTAACTCCAACTAAAATTAAAATGAGTTTTTAATTCACTAAATTTTATAACTTATTTTATTAATTAGATTAAATTTTTATTTAACCAATTTATGTATTACTTGACTAACTAAATTATTAATCAATTAAATATGTTTAAAAAAATTTAAAATTTGATGAATTTTACACCGGGTGTAATTCGGGTTCGGTGGTCATCGTGTCAAGTCGGGTCAGTTCGAAACTCAAAAAAAATCAAACCAAGTTCGGTCTTAGGCTTTACGGGGTCGAGTTTGACCATAAAATAACGTTATTTTGAGATTTTTGTCCGGAGAAAAGCCACACAACGATACCGTTTTGAAACGTTTGTTTTTACTGGACCATCAAAACGACGTCGCTTTGGTCTTCTTTATCGGGCCTCGGGTCGGGCCTCAAATTCAGGCCTTAAACTCGGATCAAGCTTGAATAGTAACGGACTCGAGCCAAAATTACACTCTTAATAATAGGTGTATTAAGTATTTGTGTATGTTCATAAGCGCACTATATTCTTCCGACAATTTAGCGCATATTTGGATGTCTAAAAATTTAAATTTTTAAGATGTTTAATTTTTTTTTTAAAAAGAAAAAATTAATTTGTTTGAGATAATTTATTTAAAATATTTAACATGTCTTTTATCTTTTACTTTTAAGTTACAATATTTGAGATAATACCATATTTTTTATTTTGTTTTTTTAGAGTAGAGTTAACTTTTTATATTTAGTGTATTATAATAATTTTATTATGAAAAAGTTAGATTCTTTGGAATGTAAATAAATTATTTTCGAAAAAACAAAGTTAGTTTTTTTTGACATGCCAAAATTATTTGTTTTACAAAAGAAAATGTTATTTTTTTATTATAAACAGACACTTAGCAAGCTCACGTATTACTTTACTAGGGTATGATCCGTGCTTAAAGGCACTACTAACATAATTTGATTTCAATTAAAATAAATT